>JAVJIF010007821.1:0-85000 GCA_038442645.1 Agave tequilana
TTTTGTTTACATATAGATGGGAGACTCTGATATATTCTGGTCAGCTCTAATTCCGACAGCTCGAGTAAGAGCTGGATAGCGGACTCGATGGACTGGGGATATGAGTCAGATGAAACTGACCCTGCAAAAATGATTATGCCCCTGAACTGGATAGATGGTGAAGAGGTCGAGTCGCAGGCATCTAACAAGCCTGAACCTACTCCGGTTGACACAAGTAGTGTCATAGGAGATTCGGTTGAAGTATCAGTAGTGGAGCACTCGAGTACGATTAAGAAGAAACTCGAAGGGGCTTTACTTATGGAGGTGTCTTTTGGAACGAGACATGGGAAAAAGACATGGATCTATATGATGACTTAGATGACTGGCACTGTGCCGGGGATGAGTCATCAGAAGAAGACCCCGAAGAGGAAGACCCCGAAGAGGCTTTGGATAATAACAACAATACTAGCAAGGATCCTAGTGGGGATACCCCACCCTGTGAGGGGTGAATCTTATAACTGACACTTTTGATGTATTTATGTATATAGGCCTAATATGTTAGATAATGGATATCCGTAGGGTTGTTGTATGTACCCTGGCATATATCTTATGAATGCGCAGGAAGTAGTCCGGATATTCCAGTAGGCAGGCATGTCGGAATGACACTTTTTGTATCCATGATGGATGTAACTATATATACATAATAACAAGTTGTTGTTTCACAAGTGACATTATTAGTATGAGTATATGAGAAAAAGTTTTATCCCTACTTAATCCAAATTGTGTAATGTGTTGATAAGACGCCCTTATATTCATATAGGGCGAACGCATGGATTTGAACCAACCACCACCTGAAGAAGCCCTGTCACTCGATACGACACATTATAGCGAGATGGGGAGCGCGCACCCCGCGAACAATAATGAAGACTCTGAAGCTCGAAATAGAGGGAATGAGGAGACTCCGGGGGTGATGCCGGACTGGCTCGCGCAATTAGTAAACAGGGCGAGCAACAACAATTCTCATCGAGCACTGGAGCAGTTTCAGAAAATGAAACCGCCCGTATTCGAAGGGAGGCGGACCCTTTGCAAGCCGAAGCATGGCTTCTACAAATAGAAAAGATTCTGGAAGTCATGAGTTGCACTGATGAACAAAGGTGTCCTTCTCTTCTTTTATGTTCCAGAAGGAAGCGGAACATTGGTGGAGGGCAGTGAAACTTAGTATGAAGAATACAAGGGAACCAATCACCTGGGAGTTCTTGGTGAACAAATTCACTGAGAAATACATTCCGGAGACAGCCAGAGATAAAATGGCAACAGAATTCTTGGAACTCCGTCAAGATTCTAAGAATGTATCCCAGTATGATCAGAAATTCACTCAGCTATCCAGGTATGCTGATGCTTTGGTTAGGAGTGAAGCAGATAAGACAAAGAGGTTCGTAAAGGGCCTAAGATCAGATATTTGGGGCCGGCTGATTCCATTACAACTGAGAAATTATCTCCAAGCAGTAGAAAGAGCTTTGGAGGTAGAAATGGACATACAAGAAGGTCAGGGAGAATGGGTGGAAGAAATTCCCAATGCTAAGCGCCCCCGTTATCAAGAACCTCCTATGAGGACGGCATCAGGACCAGCCAGTAGCAGAGGATCTGGGTTTAACACCTATAGAGGAGGAGGAGCCAGAGGCGGGAGAAACGTGGCTGAGGAGAGACACCGCCTCGAAGACACAAACTACCTCTGCGTTCCATCCCAGAGGCTCGGAGGCTCCTTGGTGTCAGAGGTGTAGAATAAATCATTTTGGAAACTGTCTCCAGACAGGTCTTGTTTTAATTGTGGAGGAGTGGACATCTAAGGAAAAATTGTCCAACCACGCGTGGAAGCCAAGGATTTAGTAGAGGAAAGGAAGGCCGATCATGAGGACGAATCCTTCCAGAGGACAAGCCAGTAACTCCATGCCACCCAGTAATGCTCCACGTTCTGCTGCAACCCAGTCATCGGTTCAGCAACCTCGGGTGCAAGGCAGAACCTTCGCATTGAACCACCGAGAAGCAATGGCCTCAAATGCAGTGGTGGAAGGTATGGTCTCCGTATCAGGACATATTGCTCATATATTATTTGACCCTGGAGCTACTCATTCATTCGTATCTAGTGCTTTTGCTTATAAATTAAATCAAGAATCAAAACCCCTAGGATTTCAATTGGTTGTGTCTACACCTATAGGGGAGAATATAATAGCTAGCACTAGATATACGAATTGTGAAGTAATAATTGGAGAAATGAAGACCTTTGTTGATCTGATAAAGCTAGGCGAAATGGAGTTCGATGCCATACTAGGAATGGACTGGTTGTCTGCCAGTGGTGCTTATGTGGATTGTAATAAAAAGAGGATTATCTTTAAAATGGAAGGGACTCCAGAGTTTATCTTTGAAGGAGAGAAAGGAAATTATGACATACCTCACATATCAGCCATCAAAGCCACCAAGTTATTGAAGCAAGGGTGCCAAGGATTTCTGGCTTCGGTGTTGGATACCACCAGAATTGATGTAGATATTATGACTATTCCAATTGTGAATGAGTTCCCTGATGTATTCCCGGAAGACTTACCAGGGTTGCCCCCAGATCGGGAAGTAGAATTTACAATCGATGTAATACCCGGTACTGCCCCAATTTCTAAGGCACCGTACCGTATGCCCCTGCAGAAATGAAAGAACTTAAACTCAATTGCAGGAATTATTAGACAAAGGTTTTATTCGGCCAAGTATATCTCCCTGGGGAGCACCTGTCCTATTTGTCAAGAAGAAGGATGGGAGTATGAGATTATGTGTTGACTACCGGGAATTGAATAAAGCAACTATCAAGAATAAGTACCCTCTCCCTCGAATTAATGACCTATTTGATCAATTGCAAGGGTCTTGTGTATTTTCCAAGATAGACCTTAGATCGGGGTATCATCAGTTGAAGGTCAAACCTGCAGATGTGCCCAAATCAGCTTTTCGGACAAGATATGGACACTTTGAATTTCTAGTCATGCCTTTTGGACTCACTAATGCCCCGGCAGCATTTATGGACCTAATGAATCGGATGTTTCAACCATACTTAGACCAGTTTGTAGTGGTATTTATTGATGATATTCTGGTCTATTCAAGAGTCCGGAAGATCATGAGGAACATCTTAAAATTGTCCTTCAAATCTTGAGAGAGAAGCAACTCTATGCAAAATTGAAGAAATGTGAATTTGGCTTGAGCAAGTAGGATTTCTCGGTCATATTATATCCAAAGAGGGGATAGCAGTAGATCCGGTAAAGATTGAAGCAATCCGAGACTGGCCTAGACCCACTAATGCGACTGAAGTTCGAAGTTTCTTGGGATTAGCAGGGTACTATAGAAGATTTGTAGAAGGATTTTCTTTGATTGTGGCACCAATGACCCAATTAACCAGAAAGAATAAGAAGTTTGTGTGGGGAGAAGATCAAGATAAGAGTTTTCAGGAAGTTAAAGCCAGATTAACATCTGCTCCTGTCTTAGTAGTACCTTCAGGGACTGAAGGATTTGTCATTTTTAGTGATGCATCAAAACTGGGATTGGGATGTGTATTAATGCAAAATGGAAAAGTTATTGCCTATGCATCCCGGCAATTGAAGACCCATGAAAGGAATTATCCCACTCATGACTTGGAATTAGCCGCTGTGATCTTTGCTTTAAAGATCTGGCGACATTACTTGTATGGAGTGTCTTGTGAAGTTTTTACTGATCATAAGAGCTTGAAATATATCTTCACATAAAAGGAACTGAACATGAGGCAGAGGAGGTGGTTAGAACTAATAAAGATTATGATATTACTATTCAATACCACCCTGGGAAGGCCAATGTAGTAGCTGATGCTTTGAGCCGGAAATCAGGAGGAACACTGGCCACCTTGATGACTCGTCAAGTAAGACTATTAAGAGACCTAGAAGAGATGCAAATAGAAGTGCGAGTCATTGATTCTTCAAATTTGGGTATCAACTGAATCAAGTGAGTATCCAAATTAATCTATACGACAAGATCAAAAAGGCACAACAAGAAGATACTCAAATAAAGAAGATGATGAAGAAAGTGCAAGAAGGAGAACTCAAGGAGTTTCACATAGAAGGTGATGTCTTAAGACTTGGACACAGACTATGTGTGTCAGAGGTAGCAGAGATTAAAGAAGAAATAATGAAGGAGGCTCATAGTACACCTTATACAGCTCACCCCGGAAGCACAAAGATGTATCAAGATCTACGTCATAACTTCTGGTGGGATGGTATGAAGATGGACATTTCCAATTTTGTCCACAAATGTTTAGTCTGTCAACAAGTAAAGGCTGAACATAAGAAGCCCCAGGTTTGTTAGTACCTTACCTATTCCTGAATGGAAGTGGAGTCAAATTGCTATGGATTTCGTCACTGGACTTCCTCGGACGTCCCAAGGACTGGATACAGTGGGTAGTAGTAGACAGACTCACCAAATCTGCCCATTTTCTACCTATCCGGATCAATTATTCAATGGAAAGATTGGCTCAGGTATATGTCCGAGAGATAATTAGATTACATGGAGTACCTGAATCCATTGTATCAGATCGGGACCCAAGATTTCAATCCAGATTCTGGAAAAGTTTGTCCAGAGCTATGGGTACTAACTTGCAATTCAGTACAGCAGCCCACCCCCAAACGGATGGACAGTCAGAAAGGACCATTCAAATATTAGAAGATATGTTGAGAAACCTGTGTACTAGATTTTGGGGAAGTTGGGACAACTATCTACCCTTAGTGGAGTTTGCATATAATAATAGTTATCAATCCACTATCGGTATGCCTCCATTTGAAGCATTATATGGGAGGAGGTGTAGATCACCAATCTGTTGGGAGGAAGTTGGGGACAGAAGACTATTTGGCCCCGATGTAATTCAAGAAGCTACAGAGAAGATCAAGCTAATCAGAGAAAGGATGAAAGCAGCCCAGAGCAGACAGAAAGCTTATGCAGATAATCGTCGCAGACTACTAGAGTTTGAGGTAGGGGATAGTGTTTTCCTAAAGGTATCTCCTATGAAAGGAGTGAGACGCGCCGGCAATAAGAACAAATTAGCCCCTAGATATGTGGGTCCGTTTGAAATATTGGATAAGATTGGACCGGTTGCTTTTCGTTTGGCCCTACCCCCTGCCTTAGAAAGGATGCACAATGTATTTCATGTATCTCAGCTGAGGAAGTATGTGCCCGATCCTGCTCATATCATCTCCTATGAACCCCTGCATATGATAGAAGACATATCTTACACGGAAGAACCAATACAAATTCTTGATCGCAAAGAGAGAAATTGAGAAGCAAAAATATTCCCTTGGTCAAGGTTTTGTGGAGAAATCAAAACATAGAAGAAGCCACTTGGGAGCTGGAAGAGGAAATGAGAAAGGCCTATCCGCATTTATTCTAAGGTACGTTAAGTTTCGAGGACGAAACTTTCATAAGGAGGGTAGAATGTAACAGTTGCCTCAATTAAAGTATTGTTATTTTCCTAAAATGTCATTAGTGCATGCATGATATTTGTGTTTTTCTGCGTATAATACGCGTATGAAGTAGACCCGTATTATACGGGTATTATACGGGTACGTATATACAAGTGTATACGTAAGTATTTATACAGGTATAAGATTTTTCTTCCTCCACAAGTTTCTTTTCCTTCCACAATCTTCTCCAAGCTTCTCAAATATTCCATCAAAATATCTCCATCTCCATGGCTAGTTCTGATTGGTCAAGAGAAACACCTCACCCTCCTATTTTACAAATAAACCCCTCTCCTTTATATTTTTACAAAATGATGGGACACATGGCATAAATTTATGGAGGGACACAGCACAAATCTATGGAAGGATTGAAGCTATAAATAGAGAAAGATGAAGAGAATTCAACACTTTTTCAAAAACTCTCTCTCTCTTAAAACACTCTCTCTCTCTTAAAGAACTCCCTCCTTTTCAAGTAACAAACAACAAGGATCAAGGCAACCGTAGCAACAACAAAGGCAACAACTACAAATAGCAAGATCAGCCATACAAGTGAGTAGAACATACTAATCTTATCAATATGATAAATAGAAATAAATAGAAATGAGTAGAATGAGTAGAAATGAGTAAGAAATGAAATAAGCATGTGGATATGCAAGTATTGACCCTATGTGTATTTTGGGGATCATGTGTTTTCAATTCTGCAAATAATTGTTACTGTTGCTTATGAAATTATGATATTTACATATCCTGCATATTGATATGGTATGATGAATATATGTGTTTCCGGAGGAAGGACCGGGTTGAACCGGAGGCGTTGAAGGGGAGAACATATGTGTATATATGTTTGTGTTTGTGTTTGTGCGTTTCGGAGGAAGGGACCGGGTTGAACCGGAGGCGTTGAAGGGGAGAACATATGTGTATATATGTTTGTGTTTGTGTTTGTGTGTTTCCGGAGGAAGGGACCGGGTGAACCGGAGGCGTTGAAGGGGAGAACATATGTGTATATATGTTTGTGTTTGTGTTTGTGGACATGATAGAAGTCCTATGATAAAATCATGCATGATTCTTTAACTTCAGATCTGGAATAGTTTCTTAAACAAGCTGTTTTTATGTTAGTTAGTCGACTAAGTCCAGGAATTAGTCGACTATAGGTGTGATTCTGTAAGCAGAGAACTGCTGATATAGCAGGATTAGTCGACTACAAACAGACTGTAGTCGACTAATCCCAGAGTCAGAGTGTAAACAGAAGTTAAAAATCTTTTTTTCACAGTTTTAGTCGACTAGGACTTACCTACCAGTCGACTAATAATTTGTATTAGTCGACTACACCAAGATGGTAGTCGACTATAGATGATCCACAGATAGTAGCACAACTTTTCACAGTTTTAGTCCACTAGAGGAAACTTCAAGTCGACTAGTCCCGGAATTAGTCGACTATACCAGGAAGAGTAGTCGACTGCAACAGTCCCCGTTTGCCAGTAAAGAAGCAGGTACGTGTGAAGCAGAATTAGTCGACTAATAGCTCCAGAATTAGTCGACTTACCGTTAGTATTAGTCGACTATAGAGTGGCCTAGTCGACTAGTAAGGCATTGTTACTGTGTTCTGTTTTGGTTCATGGTAAATTATGAGATCCAATAAACTAGTATATTGATACTCATGTCAACGGATGATTTAACCATGTATGCTTACCTGCTAAGTGCATTTAAATATTGTTTTACTCACTGAGCGTCAAGCTCACTCTATTCTAACTCTAACTACAGATTTGGACAAAGGCAAAGGTCCTGCTTAAGGGCAGTGGCGCGGACATTACCACCGGTACCTCAGCAGTAGGAGTTACTTTTGTTAGATATATATGGTTTTGTATAAGCATGCTTATGTTTAGCTGTGTTTCAACCGTGGCATGTAAATATTAAAGAACTTGGTGTTGGACTATTCTTGTATGAACATATGTATTGAGATGATAATGAAGACTGTATTCTTATGGATTATAGAACTATGGATGTTAGTATGATAAGTCTCAAATAGATCATACATGTTATCTGATGTATGTGTTGAAGTATTTTTATACTGATGGGCCCCATGCTTGGATTATACGAGATGATTATGTTAAATGGAAAATTTTTAACTGGGACCGTTACACCACTTGTGTCCTTGGTATCAAAATTGACAGAGATAGGAGTAGAGGATTTCTTGGACTATCTCAGAAGGCATACATTGACAAAGTCTTGAAGAGATATGACATGGTACATTGCAAGCCAGGATAAGCTCCAGTAATAAGGGTGACATTTTTTCGAAAGTCACAACCTGAAAATGAAATTTCAACAGAAATATTCAAGGAGTATGCAATCTGCAGTTGGGAGCATTGTGTATGCAATGGTTTGCTTGAGACCTGACATCAGTTTCATAGCTGGAATGTTAGGTAGATATCAGCAAAATCCGTCTTGGATTCATTGGCAAGCTGTAAAGAAAGTTCTTCGTTACTTGAAAAGGACTAGAGATTTCATGTTGGTATACAGGAGATCCGATACACTTGAAATATTGGCCATACAGACTCAGATCTTGCAGGAGATAAAGATGATAGAAAATCTACTTCAGGCTATATTTTCATGGCAGCACAAGGTGCGGTCTCATGGAAAAGCAGGAAATAGGAGCAGACTGCCTTATCCACTATGGAGGCAGAGTATATAGCTTGTCATACAGCAGCTAAGCATGCTATTTGGCTCAAACAATTCATCTCAGAGTTAAAGATAGTGAATTCAATTCGAAAACCTCTTACCATTTTATGTGATAATCTAGCTGCTGTCAAGTATGTCCAAAATGATTACGTCACAAATGACAATAAGCACATTGATCTCAAGTATCATTGTGTCATTGATTATGTGGAGAGGAAGCTTATTGACATAGTGCATAGCTCTACACTGGGAAATATTGCAGATCCACTCACTAAAGGACTCTCAGTGATCACCTTTCAGAGACATCGTGCAGACGTGGGGGTACTAGAGTCATTCTGATCATTGTTTTTCTGAGTGGGAGTTTTATGTCAAATTTCAGTAATGCCATTTGTGTCCTTAGTACATTCTATATTTTAGTTTCATGAGATTTTTCTCAGACAGTTATTATGATGGCATGCAGTTATTATACGGTATTGTATTTCAGCTGATATTATTAAATGCGCATTTGTAATAATAAAGTTAAAGTTGTGCAGTTGCACATGTTAAAGTATAAAGTGCCTTTGGAGAAGGTACTGAGGGTTCTCAAGATCGCTTAGGCTGGACATAGGTAGGCTCCACGACCTTAAGCCTTCATCTCAATATGAGCGATGGTATTCGCATGACGGTCGTCTAAGTATTGAGATGACGTGTGTCTGGTAAGCACACGTTACAGGACACTTATGAAAATGTATTATACACACTACATGTACATTTACCATATACGTACTAAACTCCACCGATAAAGTATCTCTCGAAAGCTGTTAGGATAATTAGCCCGAAAGTCCACGATATAAATTAGGCAAAAGCATAAAGCTTGACCAAAATTTGTCCGTGAACCGTGCTAGTTATCCTTTTAGTCGTAGAGTGTCAGTAGTTTGAGTGCACTATGACTAACGATAAATTTCACGTGTGGGTTTTTTCAAAAATCAAAGGATGGCCATCCGCTTTTAAAATTAAAATTGTGATATGGGATATAAAAGTTTTTCAAAATAAATATTTTTCAAAATTTTAGTCGGGAATGTCTCGAGGGAGATTGTAAGATATTTCCTGATTCGATTCATACCCTATTTCCTATCCCATATCATAACACAAGTGCAATTTATGTTAGTTAATATATTAGGTGTGTTTGATAGGTGCACTAAGTTATAAAGGTCGGTGGGACCTGGTACTACTCTCTAATTAGGGTTAGGGGCATTATGGAAGGCCACTAATTAAAGGATTATATATAGAGAGGAAGTCCCTCTCTGCAGCCACGCATTATTCTCCACCCATAAGAGGCTAGGTTTAGCAGAGAGAAGGCTCTCCATCTCGTTCCCTACAACGAAGATCTAGATCTGGGTATAGGTCTTCATCCATCTAAAAGGTATGTTATTTAAAACTTCTCTATTAAGATTCATCATACATGCTATTTAGATCTATACATAGATACAATTGATCCTCTTCTATGATAAATAAATTCTAAGATGTTTTTCTTGTTGATTATGTTTCATGTTTTTTCAACTTAGAACTTATAGGAAGTTAAAGATTCTTTAATTTGCAAAAGTGCATGGTCAAGTCATGTTGAGAAATTCCTTTTAGACCCAAAAAAACTGGGACAGGTTCATGGGACAGCTGATGTGTCATGAGTTATTATACCATTTCACTTTCCAAGGTGGGCAACTCACAAAAGCAATTTAGGGAAATTTCAGAACAATTAAAAGCTCTTGTTTCTTGTTTCTTTTTCATGTTTGATCTGGTCTTCTTCCTTGGGGTGACTCTTGCCGAGAGAAAAAGCGAATTACTCAAAAAAGCCAGAGATCCATTCATGAATCTCAGCAAAGTTACTATGTTTCCAAGGGGCATGTGGCGTGAGCACCACATGTTATGACATGACACAGAAGACATGGCAAAATTTTAAAATAGTAGTATTAAACAACAAGGACATGGTAAGAAGTGTCATGCTTGCTATGCGTCCAACGCAGACACGGCTCTATAATTATAGTAACGACTACATAATAGAAGTGTTTCTGTTACATAGCATAATGGCCATACAATTAAAATATAAGTTATGATTAATGCCTTAAAGTAGAGATGCCAGGCTTGGAAGTTTTTTTTCTTCTCCCTTTTCCCTCTTTCTTTTTAAAATCAATGTCATTAACTCATCCTAGTATGCTAATCTTCAGTAGCAAGCTGTTGAAATCTCGCGAGTTATCAAATGAGCTTGTTCCTCACATCTTAATACAATGACAAACGTGAAATATAGCTTGATACCGATATGCCTTAAATGTGATCAACCTGTTGTGGGGAAATGTTCATTTCCCGAACATAAGAACCTGTACTTTTGTATAAGGTTTAAGAAAATTTAATATTGCATATCATAATCAAGTATTTTGCTCTCAATTTTAGATTGTTGAGCCTCCCCAATTAGGAGCTGATTGACTCAGAAAACATTTCCTCTAAACCTTTGCCATCAAGGAATTCTTGCATGAGTTGCCACTATAATCTTTTTTGACCAAAGGTCTTCAATTACACTGCATCTGTTCAATGCAACCATGTTCCTTTTATCACTAGACTTAAACAAACCAATGTATTGTTCTCCATTGCAGTCAAATTTTGCTGTCAAGCAAGTATTGCTTTTATTCTCTATCCTATTATTGCATGTTAGTTAGCCAATGCTTGTCGAATATTTTAGGTCTGAAACATCTGCATGCGTTACAGCTACAATTTTGTTCTATCCTTCACTCTTTAGCATGGCGTTAGTTTCATTTTTCAGGCAAGATTATTTTTCCGAGGTGCAAGAAGCATGATTATGAACAAAATCAGTCTAGACATCGAAGAGTCAGAATGCCACTTATTTGACACTGGATCAGTTGTGACTTTCGGTTGCATTATCACTGCATTATGTTCTTTCCTGTAACTGGAATAAAGGTGTGAGGAAAATGATATAAGATTGACAGCAGATGCCGTGTGCTTTCTTTTATATAAGTTTAATCATGAATCCAGTATGAATTTCTATGATGCAGCAGGTTTTTAAATGTTTTGTTATCATTTAGTTATTTAAAGATACTTTTGCCAATGAACATGCAAATGAAAGTTATGACTGCTGCATAACAGATTATCGAAATCTTGGTCATGCAACTTTAGAGCCCATACTGTTAGGCCCAGGAGTTTGATCCACAAAGGCCCAAACAAACTCATAAAAACTTAGCTTACGAGGGTTATAAAAATTGAGGGTCAGCTTAGCCCAGCAAAGAGATTTGAGCCATTTTCTTTGCCAATTTCATCTACGCACGGCTTACACACAGATGTATGAGAATCCAATATATCAGATGATCACAGAAGAATCTCAAACAAAAGCATGGATAAGAATTTCAATCTGAAAATCTATTGAGAAATATGGTAGAAGAAACAAGGAATCACTCCTTTAGTAATAGAAGAATGTCTCTCATAAACTCTCACGAATTATTAATACCAAAAAAAAAAAGTAGACTCTAGACTCTCGACCATGAGACACTAAATAAATTTGGATTGAAACCAAAAAAAGGTAACTTTTAGTTCACATTAACTACGAACCTTACATGAAAAACACATTGTATTTTGAAATCTCCATAATCCCATCTGAACTCCAATCAGGTGATCTCGGCAACAATTAAAAGTTGACGAAGTGCACTCTTTTTGATGATATCGAACTTTCATACACTTGGATCAAATTATACTGAGTTCTTTTCAAGTTGCCATATATGGTTTCCCAAAGAACTTTGATGTGAGTTGTAGGTTCGTATTCATTTCATCCATGAAATGAGAAGTGATGTGTGAGAACTGTTCTCATGAGACCATATTGAGCTAATACATTGCATTCCAACAAACCAAAAAAAAGTTGCCAGTCTCTCTCACCATGTGTTTTGCCTCTATAGTTGGCATGTGAGAGAGGGGGGTGTTGGCACTCTCCCTCCCCAATAATTCAAACCCTTTGTTCACTAACTAATATATAATGAACCCCATGCACCAATGATATGGGGAAAAAAATGGAGTGGACACTCTCTTTCCACGCTCGAATTTAGCGTCAAAAGGAGGAGAAAGAGCATCAAAGTGGAATCCAACTCCACCCTCAACCATGCCCCCCTGCTTCTTTTAATCCCCCCATGGCTGGTGGTGGTTGTGTTTCCCTTCATGGCCTAACCTATAAAAAGATATCCAGAGCCCCAATAATAGACTGAGAGAAGAGAGAGAGAGAGAGAGAGAGAGAGAGAGAGAGAGAGAGAGAGAGAGAGAGAGAGAGAGAGAGATTTAAACAATTCCATCCCTTTTGATCCCCAGATATGTGTGGGGAGCTAGTTGAGATCTCAGGTGCCCAATGGTGGAGGTGTGCTGTTGAGTTCTTGAGCAATGGGGAAGAAGGTGCCTGTTGTGTGGGCGGCTTATGTTATTATTATTGGCTAGCTTTGATTTGCTCCTTAGTTTTTGCTAATCGTAGCGCTTTGCACCCTATAATGGTTGCAACTCTAGTAGTTTTCTATTCAACAAGATCTCCTTTTTGCACATTGAGTTGTGGATCTCAAAAGCACACTTGCCACTCTCATGGATACTAAATTCAAATAATGTATCCATTTGAAATCTAAATGAGATTGTTCACTTTGCTTAATGTTTTGTGGAGTCCATAATTGGCTGATTAGCTTGTACAATATGGTCCCTTGGAAGTTAGAATCTTCGTGGCAACATGACAGCTTCAGACAGCGTCAGAGTCATGGGAAATTACTTTGAATGTGTACAACAATCTTAGTGGCAACAATTTTCTAATTTGGTTTATACAAGGAAAAAAAGATAGTATGAGTTGGATTCAAGAGATTCTTTCACAAAGAACTTACTTGTGGTACATATGAAACTTTGAAGAAGAATATTCTTGTGAAATTATGGACCACTATATGAAAGTCTTAACAAACCTTGAATTATTGTTTCCAATCTTTGGCAACCAATAATGCTTGTGGTGAGGCTTTTTAATCTAACAAACACCAATTTAATTAATGAGTTGTATTAAACTCTTGGCTAAAGCAACGAACCTTTCCGTCGCTCAAATGCATCTCAAATGATGCTAACTCTATAACCTCCACCTCAGCAAGGAAAAATACCGGCATATGGTACCCAATTTCTCATGTTGGTGCATGAATATATAACTTACTTGAATGTTCATTTCAAATTAGCACTATAGTCATCAAGAAGCACCTTGTGCACTGAATAACACGTATCTGAAAATTGTGTAACAATAGGTACGAGACATGCATACAATTAGATTACTTTTAGGTTCACATCAATTTCTTAAATAGCTATGAAGTGTTAACATTTCTCAAAGTTATGCATGAGTTAACAATTTAGAGGCCATATTGAAAATTTACGAGATGCCGTTTATACTGAAATATTTGTTCACAACGTATCTAGAGATGGAAGTGCATCATCATCATCAACACCATACTCATCAAAAGACCATAGATCTATTGGTTTTGAATGAAACCACATCACTCTTCTGTTTCCATGATCAGTACAACTTCATTGCATTAACATTTCTTAATTACTTCATTACAGAGATATTTCTCATCCAAAACAGTAAACAGAGAAAGCAATATGTCTATAATATTTGCCCATATGAGGACTGTTTTCACCGTAAATTGGAATCTCAACAATTATGTTTAGTTTAAATTTAGAAATGGGCAATTTTTGAATAAATATATTTTTTAAATTTAATTTCAAAAACCAACCTCTCCTAAATTTATTTTCAAAAACCGACCTTTGACAGGCCACGTCGGCGGTGAGTCGTTTCTCTCCGCCAGCGTAGCGGGCTCCGTTTGCGATCGGTTGTAAATTTTTGGTCTAGGGTTGGCAGCCCTTAACCAAGTGCTATTTTTTTTAACTTTTTCTTTTTTGTCTGGAGTTGGCAACCCTGACCAAGAATTAAGCTCACTTTTTTTTAGCTTCCAAAGCTTAGTCACGGTTGGCAATCTGGACCAAGAATGAGATTCAGTTATTCTTAACTTTTTGCTAGGTCCTGGGGTGGAAACCCGGACCCAATTCACTTAACTAACAAACTCTCATTCTTGGTCTGAGTTGCCAACCCAGATCAATTTCACTTAGCCTCAATTTCTTCATTGAGTCAACTCATTCACTAGTGGTCGGAAAATATCTTAAATGAGCTCGGGTTTCTTTGTCCAAGGTTGGTAACACCGAACTTAACTTTTTACCCCGGGCCACTACTTCATTTTTATTCTTTTTATTGTCCCTATCTCTGTCTCTTTTTTTTTAATTCCCCCCCCCCCCCCCCCCCCCAACCTCACACTCACATCCAGTGCCTAACCCGATACTATCTCCCTTCACTTCTCGACCTCGCCGCTCATTTTCTGCCGTTCGTTGCCCGCCGCTCGTCGACCCTGAGAAAGTAAGATCCCATACCCCTTCTTGCCCTCTCTTATCTCTCACCATATCTCTCCTTCTCTCCTCTCTCCCTCCCTTTCTCCCTCAATTCACGCTCTCGCTTCCCATAATTTCCCCCCTCCTCTCTTTCTCTGCCACCCCTCTCTCCTTTAATCTTCTCTCTCCTCTCTCTCTCTCTCTCCCTCCTCTCTCTCCTCTCTTTCTCTGCCACCCCTCTCTCCCTTAATCTTCTCTCCCCCCCTCTCCTCTCTCTCTCTCTCTCTCTCACAATTATGAAGTATTGATTGGAGTTTGTGCAGTACATGAAGAAAGAGATTTGCAATAGCCCTCTCCATTTTTTTTTCCAGTAGTTTTTGCACATTACTATGTTTTATTGCTTCATATTTAGGATGAAAGAACATTCATCAATCTCGTTGGTTATTCTCTTTATTTTATCGCTTTATCTCTTAGTTTTATGAAAATTGTTCTCATTAATTTTAATTTTGTGTTATTCTATTCATGTGGATTTGGACGGAAGGAATGAGTGTTTGTGTCTCTTCTTCGAGTGCGTCTCTTATTTGGTAATAGTGTTTATTTTGAGGTAAGTGATATTCTAGTACTTAAGTTATTTTTGTGACTATAATACTATTATTTTCGGTTAAATTCTAAACTCTATAGTAATGTGATATTTTTTTCACCCATTAAATAAGATACAATGTCTACAATATACCTCATGTGGATAATCAACTCTACAATATACCTCATGTGGATAATCAATAGTTAGGAGCACTCTAGGTCTAAAGGTCTACCCTAATTTAAGCTAGATTTTTCTTTCTTTTATTTGTTTATTTTATTTTTTGTGATATAGGTTACAATTATAATTTTTTCAATGCATACGGTGATCCATACTTCACCCCAACTTCTTTCAATTCGGATATTACCAACCCGACATTACATAACTTTAACTAACCAAGTATGCCAGATTGGTCTTATCCGAATCAATATATGTCCCAATCTCAGTATTATGAACAAGATTGGAATAATCAGCATCACTCTCCACCGAGTCAGTGGGGATACAATTTCCCCGAGTCTTACAATCAACAACCTTACCAACAAACAACTTCATATACTCAATACTAAGACCAACCTATAGAAGAAAAATTTTCTTTAGAAAAGACTTTTGAAGCCTCCTTTGAGTCCACACGACAAATGTAAATTCAATTGAACTCAATGCTCCCAAATAATTCCCAAATCCAAGATCCTTACTCTAATTTTCAAGTTCAAGCACAGCAAAAAGAACCTATTGACTTATAAAAGAGTATGGAAGACCCGATTCAGTCCAGAAATAATGTTACCCAATCTCTCAATAGGCTAGAAGCAAAAGTGTGTCATTTGGTCAATTACAATTAATGATAGGAATGAAGAAACTCTACCTAACACATTTTCGACCACTTCAGATTCTCCTAGCCATATTGACGAAGAATCATGGTATCTTGGATTAACCAAAATTCAATTTCACCATAAACTTTGAACTTGACTAATATCAACCTATTGACAAATTGGCAAGTTTTTATTTTAATGGATTGAACTTGAAAATGAATGTGACACTGATTTTCAATGTTGTGATTCAGTTCCATTTTTTGAATCTATGCTGACTTTGGTATCCTTACCCGATTTGGACCCAATACCAAAGCCAACACTGATTCTATCCCTATAGAGTTTGAACATGAACTACCTATTTTGGATAGTCACATTCCATTATTAAAAAATGACGAAATTCAATTCATTGATTTGGACCAAACTCTTTAACCAAATCTGACTCTCGAACCTAAACTTGATTTGAGTCTTATTTCGAGTCAGTGTCGGTTCCTGTTTCTTTTATTGTTGAGCCCAAATCATCCATTTCACAAAATCATATTTCATTATTGGGCCAAATTTAAATCAATATGACTCCGTGAAGATATCTCAAGATTGGTCATATAAACGAAAAAAATTTCATGCTAGGATCATACATGATCCTATCCATATTGGGGACTATAAAAATGTTAAAAGGAAAGAGATCATGAAAGGTGGGTTTCATGAAAATTCATAGATCTAGATTGGGTAGAAATGCTTGACCCAATGAGACCACTATCGGAACCACCACTTTGAGGTGACAATTTTCCTTTCATTTCTCCTTTTTCATGTATTATTGCATTTCATTCATACATTAAGGACAATGCATGAGTTAGGTCTGGGGAGGGTTTACTAACATACTAACTTTACTAATTAAAAAAATCATTTCTTTAAAAACTTTTTGAAAGAAAAATAATACTTTGACTTAGTTTTGTAAGAAATTAAGTTAATTTTAAGAAATAAGAGGATCATAATTAGGATTTCTTATACTTCGTTAAAATAAAATTATTTGTTTGATTTTAAGTTTAGGAAGAAAAATTAAAAAAGTAATTTAGTTTTGATTTTTACCTTGATAAAATATGCATACTTTATACACTTACACACTTAGGATTCTAAAATAAAGATTCTTATGTCTTATAAAAAAATTATTATATAAAAAATTTCTCTGATTAAGATGGGTTTTTGTAACTCATAAATCATAAATATTCACGCCTAAAAGTGATTCATATAAATAAAAATCTCTAGCTTTGGGCATTGTTTGCTCGAGCCCTGAGTCCTTGGGGTGTTTTCTTACCCGGTGCCCTAAAACTATCTGGCTTGGGAGTTACCGTCTAAGGCTCGTTACATGGGTGAATTAGAAAGCTTAATAGAGCTAAGGGATATTACCGCCATAAATGAATATATATATATATAAAAAATAATAAGACATAAGAGTTAGAGTTGAAGAATCCCGAGTCAAAATTTCACGGTCACAAGATGCATATGACTTAGGCTAAATAACAGATTACATGAGAAATACAATTTTAATCCTTATCTTGATTGAAAACAAGTTCTTGAATAGAAACTAAGTTTAAAAATGACTAAGTTTTGATAATCCTATGACTTATTAATTACTTGAATTTTTACATTAATACTTCAAAAAAAATTTCTTCAAATGCGCTTTCAAAATACTAACACTTTATTTCTTTTTCTTTATGGATTTTGTGGCTGTAATCTACTGAAAACACTCATGAGACAAAACTCATCCTCTAGGGGTAACATAGAGGTTTAAAGACATATTGCACGTGCTACGTACAACCGTGATTCTTATGAAAGTGAGTTAGGTCAGGTCAGTTTAGTTTTTCTTTTCTACTTGTTTTACTCGAGGACGAATAAAAAATAAGTGTGGAGGTGTGATCATACACATGCGTTACATTTTTCATATTATATATGTCACATTTTTATTTATATTTAAATATAAAACTCTGCTATTAATGTATTTTCATGTCTAGTGACGTACATGGTAATTAAGGAAGAAAAGAGAGAGATTGACAGATTTATCCAATTAAATCTAAAAATTCAAAAAAAGGGGATTGATTCAAATTTAGAGGTTCTAAATGCCATCTTATCTGAAGACCGGGTATATCAGATAAGATAATATCATCTAAATTTAAGGAAAAAATAGATTTTATGAAGACCCCATCAGTTTCGTTGAAGATAAAAGGATGGATCATCAATTTCAAAGCAGAAATTTAAAATCCAGAAAGATAGAAGGATAGAGGATACCTAGACGAACATACACCATTTGATCCTAGCCCGATGGCCAAGATTATACCACGAAAACGCAGCAAAAAGCCGCATTTCCGCGACTGTTTATTTGAATTAGGGGAGCATTTGCTCCTCCTATCTCCATACGCTCTCCCTTATCCTCTTTTTCTCCTATAAATACCTGTAACCTCGAAGGCAGAGGGGCACCACTCCAGAGAGAGTTTTAAGTTAGCTTAGTCTAGATTTTTTTCCTTTTTTAATGTAATTTTTATTTTTATTTTAGTTAGAGAGAGTTACATAAGAGAAGAAGAAGAATTGTAATTTGAGTGATACTAATGTAATCCTTCTTCACAGGAGAATTTTATTGAAGTGACATTAATAGAATTTTCTACTTTTTCTTCATCATACTCAATCTAGCCAAGCACCACATTCAAGTTACTCTTTCTATTTTCTTTGCTTTACTTCACTCTGAGGTAAGTCTTTGTTATGATTCAACAGTAGAAGTAAGTACTCTTTTTGATATTTTTTCTATTTATTAGTTTAGAATCTCAATTCTCTTCTTTATTTAGTCTTTCATTTTCTTTTGTAAAAAACAACAACAATACCACCTTCTCTTCTTTTACCATCTCCTTCTTAACTTAACTTAATATTTTTGTTTTCTTTTTATAAAACTGAGAAAATAAGTATTAACTAGTTTTGGTAAATTAAAAGAAGAAACTTGAACAATGCTTCCATCGCTATCCCGCCCTGTGGATTATGACCCATTAGCTCTAGACTATATGGTAGAATTGAGAACCTAACACTGTTCTAAAAGTTTGAATTTTTCTGTGTAGGTCTGGCTTGATCAGTATGCATGAGTGAGAGTTGGTAATATCTTTAAAGAATTCTCATAAAAGTTAAATTTATAATATATTGATATGACTTTATTAAAATTTATGATACAAGTTGATGAATTGATCTATGGGGGAATATGGTGGATAAGGCTTTGATAAAAGAGACTCGGAGGGTCTCAATACCACAAAGAATGTCCACTTTCATTAGGGAGCTGTTAGGGAGACGTCGATTTACACGTGCACCGAATGTGCCAAACTACCTGATAGTTTATACACGACGTGCACGGTAACCATCAAATACGGAGCTCGAGGCAGTATAAGACGAGCTGGGACCTTACATGACATCGAGATGATGATGACCTTGGACATGACGAGCCATACACATCTCAACCACATGTTAGGAGGTATCGATGACGTTGAGGAGTTGAGGAGTTGAGGATGAGGCCAGGCCATCTCAATCACATACAAAGTCGGATTCCCAGACTGCCTCTGCACGTTGGCGAGGACAAGACCGAGAGTGTGGCTAACTTTCACATGCATTAGCATGTTTGTATTGAGATTTATATGATTTGTATTATTGATATATGACACTTGATACTATGATATTATGATAAAACTGATACCGTTGAATATTAGGATAATATGGAGATGTGTTGTATTGCTGAACTTTTTGATGGTTTGCTATGAGTTCTATAACTTTGATATTGTTTGTAATATCATTTAGTGAAATTTAAGTGATACTTGGGAAATGAGTTTGTGATATTATGATATTGTGGAATTGTGATATGTATTGCTGAATTAATTTGAAGTTTGTGATTTTGTGAGTTATATAGCTGTGATATGACTTTGAAATGTCATTTGATATTTTTTGTTAATAGTGATAGAATTTAAGAATGAAACTTACTTTGAGCTTCAAAAGCTTGGTCCGCGGTTGGCAACTCCGGATCAAGAATGAGATAGTTTTTTGTGCTACGTGAACCCGAACAAAGAAGCAAGAGTCACAGTCAAGAGATTTTCAGAGCTCTAGTGACTAGTGAAGGAACTAGGTCCGGGATTGCTAATCTCGAATCAAGCTTTGGAAGCTCAAAAGAAAAGTGAGCTTAATTCTTGGACCTGGGTTGTCAATCCCAAATTAAAAAAAAAACTAAAAAAAAAAAACACTTAATCTGCTGTTGCCAAAGAATTGGCAACCGCCCATGAACGTAGCCAATTATACTGGCAGGGGGAAATGACCCACTGCTGGCATGGTGGCTACAAGGCCTAACAGGTCAGTTTTTTAAAATAAATTTGAGGAAGATTAGTTGGATTTAAATATTAAAATATATTTATTCAAAAAATTGCCAATTAGAGATTGACAGCAATGTACTAGCATCAAACATTTGTTGTACTCTCCAGATTGTGTCCTGCACATGATTTCTTCTGTTTCAACTTAGTTCTAAGATTCACAGTTGCAGAATCCTCTCAGAGAGCCAGCTTGTGCCATATTCAACCTTAAAACAAATGATCGAATCTAACCGGCTCCACGAGGGATAACACTTCTATAGATTTTTCCAGCAACCTTGTTCTCCCCATGACAAAAAGTACATGCATGCCATCAGATCGTTTGATTATTAGGTTGATTCGGAACATGCATCTGCATGAGATTGCAGGAGATTGTCCTTAAAAAACAAAGATTCGCGAACCCAGGTGTCTCTTGCTTGTAGTCCCCAGCTCGTTAAATATAAATGATGTTGTTGGATGAAGTAAACAACATAATTGGTTTACGACTATTAAGGACGTCACAAAATTTCACGAATCACTTCGTGTCATTAGCATCTTCACTTCGTTAGAATTATAGTATCCAACTTGTTTTGCTATCTAATGTGCACATTATTCTGAACATAAGAACTCACAAAAGTCTTGGCAGGAAACAAACTACGTGCCATCTCTTCGTTCATTAATAGTCCACAAGACTAATTACATGACACGAGCTTCTTGTACAGGGACAGGAAAGCTAGCTAAATAATCCACTTTCAAGCCCCAAAGAAGACCAAGAAGAAGAAGGAAAACAAAAAAATGCACAAAAAAGAAACAAAAAAGGGGTAAAAAAGGTTGCAAGAGAGTAGAAAGTGTGGGGGAGGCTCTATCTTATTTACACCTTTGAACGATTCTTTAGCGAGGCACGCTTCCAATCCACAAGGCGATGTAAGAAGTCCATAACCTATCGAAATCATAATTAATTATCGAGAATAACATTAACCAACATATCATTAAATTGAGGAAGAACTAATCAAAGATTAATGCGAACCTCGGCGGGTTCTTGAAGAGAATAAGAGGCACTTGTTTCCTTTGGGAATTTGGAAACTAGGATTCCAAAACCTTGTCCTCGTTCACGCAAAACCTAGTACATGGATTAGGGACAACGATGCGATATTAATATTGTTGTTAATAACCTCATTACTTCAAAACTAATGAATAATATAAAAGTCTAGAAGTCAAGTCTCTAATGTAACAATTAGCATTAATTAATTACATTGAAAGCGTCTTCATCAGTGCGGTCATCTCCAATATAAATTGGAAACACATCGTTACAGTCGCCATAACCTATGAGAACAAGGCTTTAGATTAATAACTTGGTGAATAAGGTTGATGTTTGATGAATAAATAATGATGCGATTTCCTTAACATGTAGCTTAACCAGCAAATCTAAAGAAAAATATGTGATGTTGATGGGTGTTGAGACTAACCAAGAGACTCCAACAAGAACTCAAGGGCCTTCCCCTTGTCCCACTTAATACTAGGACGAATCTCCAAAACCTAAATGTCAAGAAATTAAACATAACCCAAGTCAGTCAAGTCATGATGCAAGTGCATATGAACTTCTATTAGCAATACAAAAAATTTACAACCAGCTGTAAACAAGAGAAATAATACTACATTTGACAAAATAGTAGTACCTTTCTTCCTTGAGTGAGATGAAGCTTTGGGTACTCCTTTAGCACTGACCACACCTGATCGGCTAATGGATTCCATATCTGACACAAACAAAGAGGAACATGACTGTTTATACTCCAAAAATAAAAACAATATGTTCTCGGATGAACTTATATAAACAAAATAGCTACCTTTTCATCGACACAGCGGAAGTGAACTGATAAGCAGAACTTGTTGTTCTCTACTTTGGCACCAGGAGTGGATTTGGTTTTCTCCAACAATTTTGTGTAAACCTTCAAGAAAAGAGATAAAGACTAGTGTGATGATTGTTGCGTGTATGCAACACTTCCGAAGGAGAGTACAAGCCAAGTGCAATGTGTACGTATACCAACCTCATCTATCATGGGCAAGAACTCACTAGCTGGCTGACAGAGTACTGCTTTGGCCTAAAACATCAATGAAAACAAAACTTTAATATAAATAAAAATAAAAATCTATGTTGAAATAAAACTGCATTGTAGTTTCTGTAAGGCGAAAAAAAAGTGACAGACCTGAGCTTTTGTGTGTTTAGTGACTGTGTTTGGTCCTTTAATGTCCATGCCATGGCAACCAGCATAGAACAACTCTCCCAACTTTACAAAATTATACACCTGCATGAAAAAAAGGAAAGAGTTAAATGCAAAATCAGAATAATTCTGGAACTTGATTGCAAATTTAAACATCATATTCATATCATATAGCAATGTACCTTGTCTCTGCACCTCCCACTCACAATAGAAGTAGGAAAAAAACTTGATACGTCCTTTACTGCAGCTCTCATCTGAAACGCAAAAGATCCCAAAATTTTCAGGAAACTGACCTAAACAGGGGGTGGTTTATACTCAGAACTTGTGTAACTGAGCTGAAACTCACCGAGTCAGACATGAAGGCCCGGTCTGGGTCCTCGACAATTGGTGACAAAGTCCCGTCGTAGTCCAAAAACATCGCAATCTGCTTCTCTTTTGATGACTCCATTATCTCCTCAAAGCTAGCAAGTGCTGATGGGTGTTGATTCTGTTTTTAGAAAACTTCTCATTAGTCACGAAAACAGGACAAATTCTTTTACCTAATTACTAATTCCTTGCTCACGTTCAGTGTATCGAAACGGAAAACAACTAACTGTCACAAAAGTGTCAACAACTGTATGAAATGAAATTTGAGCACAGAAATTCGCCTAATATCCAATGACAGAATTACCCTCACCATCCAAGAAGTGTAGTCATCGCTGATGGAGGAGGGAGCTAAGGTGAGGAAAGAAGAAGAAGAAGATGAGAAGAAGAAGAAGTCTTTCTGTGAGTGGGCGAGGAGGCCCGCATCGAGTCGACCCATGAGTTGACCCGGCTGCCACCAAGCTCGAGCTGAGTGAGGAATTTCTTGTGGATAATGACACCGCCACCGCCGGTGTCGGCACGTGGCGGCAGGTAGGGAGGGAGCACCATCATCTCCTCAGGCGCCACTGCGCTCTGCTTCGGCATGTTGAAAGGAGAAAGCAGAAGAGCAACAAGAAATTAGAGAAACAGAGAGAAGGAAGAGAGAATGCAAGAGCAATGAAAAGAAGTATAACGACTCTAGGCTCCAATGAGGACCAAGAGTTGTGTGTTTGCTTGCTCTCTCTCACGGTTGGGCTTGCTTCGGGGATGATTTGTAGTTGGGGCGAGGACAGAAACGGACAGGAGAGCCCGGGGAAAGTAGGGCCCACTGGGCTGTTGTTTTGTGGACCCAGTCACCTGTGTGCTGGGCCCGCACAGTCAGAAGGAAACGGAACGAGTTCGCTCCGATTTCTTAACTGGGGGCCGTCACACGCGCCTGCTCATGCAGCGACAGCTATAGGGCTGGCCCCGAAAAGGGTATGTCCAGGTCTGCAACGGGTCATCGCCCACGGATTTGTTGGTGGGCTTTGTAAGCAACAGCTTAAAAGTGACTGGGAGAGTCCCTCAACTATTTTTGAAGTGTTTCTTCCACCACCACAGTCCTTTGATTATAATTTTATTCTTTGATTTGATAAAGAAGTTTTATGGGTCAAACTAGCTAACAATTTTATGAAGGGCTGATGAATTTTTATTTTCTTTTTTGAGAAAAAGGGATTATTGATTTTTCTTTTTTTTTTCCCTTATAACAAAAAAGTGTGGGCAACATCCCTCCTATTTCATTAAAAAGCTAATGATGAAACATGTGCACAACTGTTGCATTTCACAGTACATAAGTTTTTCTAAGAGGAGCCGAAAAAGCAAAATAACAAGACATGAATTGCCTCAAAAGAGAATGATCCTCCCAAGTGTCATCTTTGAGGTGCCGGTCTTGAAGTAGAGGGCTTATTCGGAATCAGTGGCTAGCTGGTTCCGCTTCTGCTCATGACACCAATTGTCAAAATTAGATAAGTAATTTGTTCGTCGTTGTTGCCCGAAAGCAACAATCTTTTTTTTTTTTTTTTTTGTTAGTCAAGTAAAAAATTGGTAGTGTTTTGAGTGCCTCATATTTATTAGAGAAGAATTCATGTGCAAATGAAAATGTTACAAGCTCCAGAAATCAAGAACGAATAGGTGTGCACAGTTTATGCACAGAATAGTCCACTAATCGCCATGACTAGTCAAATAATGTAGATTAGTCGACTAATGACGCTCAAAAGTCGACTATTATGACGCAACATAGAGTAAGATAATCTCAATAGTCGACTGTATAATCGATTAATGATCAGAACTAGTCGACCAATGGCTGTTCTGACAGTTTTCTTTTAGAGTTCTGTTTCCAATTCGAGTTGGATTCGAATTTTCTTCTTTCTCTGAGGCGTTACTGTTTGTATTGATGGAGTTTGTGTTGGATTAGGATGGTCTTAGGAGTCTATATAAACCCCTTTGGGTTGGCCTTTGAAGGCAAGTCAAGTTTATGAGAGATTTTCACTATTGAGAGCTGTGTGAAGGAGATATTCTTGTAACTCTTGGTGTTCTTTTGTTTTGTGGTGATTTGTATTTATTACTTGCTAGTGATAGATTGTTTCTACACTTCCGTCGAGTCCCTCGGTGTTTTATCTTATTGTGTCGGCGTTTCACAACAAGTGATATTTCAAGGCAAGTGTTAGAGTGATGGATAGCAATACGATCACAATAATCAAGTTCGAGATGGAAAAAATTGACGGGAAGTTCAACTTCTTATTATGAAGTATGCAAATAATGTCGTTGCTCATGAAGGAGGGCACACACAAGGCCCTGTTTGGTATTGAGAAAAGCCATCAAAGATGAAGGGTAATGAGTAGAATGACATCCACTTACGCACAAAGTCGATGATCATACTATGCCTATCAGATGATTGTTGGCGCACGGTGTCGAACTCCATGGAATGCGATGGTGTTAACGCGCGATGGCGCATGAAGAGAGAAAAATAGAAGAGGGAGAAATGAGAGAGAAGAAAATAAGAAGAGAGAAAAGAAAGAAAAGAAAGCGAGAGTACGACTAGAGACAGAAAGGGAGGAGAAAGGAAAAAGAAAGAGAGAGAAAAAATTTAGAGGGAGAGAGATATGAGAGAGAAAAAAGAGAATAGAGAGAAATATAAGGATAGTGAGACAGAGCGAAGGAGGGAGATTGAGTTGGTCGGCCAGCGGCACGGCTAGAGGGGCCAACATGGCTGGACCCAGGCGGAGTAGAGGGGAGGTGAGATGAGGAAGGTGGTGGTGAGGATGTTGAGTGGTAGAGATGGGGTAGTGTTGGTGGTAATGGTGGTGGATGTGAAGGATTGGTGGTGGAGTTGAGGGTGGTGTGTGGTAATGGTGGATTGGTTTGGGGAGGAGATGGGAGGGGATTGTGGAGGAGGTAGTGGAAGTGAGGGGGTTGAAGGAGGAGATGGAGGGAAGATGGTTGTGGAAGTGAAAGGAGATGGAGGCGGTGAAATAGAGAGGGACTAGGAGATGGCCGATGGCTGGAGGGGAGGCCGAGTTTGGCCGACGACGGGGGCTTGATCAGAGGAGTGCCGACGGCAGGGGGACGGGTCGGCGGCTATGGTGAGTGTAACGCTCCGATCCTGCAAATATAGGGATGCTATGATGACATACAAACGCAGGACAAAAATAACCTCACATACGCTAAGCCTCAGTACAAGAAAATATATACAATATACACAAAAATCCTAGCATAAATAAGTACAAGAATACCTCCAAAAGATGTCAGTGATAATGGTAAATAAGAAAATATGGATAAATTAGGAAATAAAGACAAAATAATAAAGATGCTACAATAATATAAATGACGAGTCTCCTATTTATATCCCGTGAAATATCATGTGCTATGATATCTTGAATCTCCAACCTATGCATGCAAACCCAGAGTCGTTAGAAAACAACCTAATGAGTGATAAAATGAAGGAAAGAGTAATAGTATACGATAATAGTGTGACAATCATGATAACATATAATACATGTTTTGATAACAGTGATACAATATAATTATACTAGCGATCGATAAATATATTACAATAATTGTATTTATCCAATAATGTATACTACAATGGTGTTATTTTCACAATATTATCTAATTCTATATCATTAATATAAAATAACATGTCCGGACTGTGTTACCAAATACAATCATATATAGTAAATAAGTGAAATAGTAGGTCTGTCATTTTGGGGGATTACGTTTATCTACATCCACAATAGGATGCCATCGGAAAGAGTTATAGATACATCATTTAACTTTGTAATATTATGTCATTATGTTATTATAATCAATAAGAGATAACATTTATACAAAGTAACAGTAGAATGATGGTATTGTGATAAATATGAACATGTAGACTGAAGTACGCGATATAACTATATTACAGTATTGTGCTTATACAGCAACAGCCTGTGTACAGAGTATATATGAAATAGAGAATACGTGAAATGCAGAGTAAGTATACATGAATAATGTGTCTGTGGAGAATACAGAAAGCGTAAAATATACATGTGACATGGTGGTGAAAAAGATATCAGGAAGTGTAACAAGTATAACCAGATAATAATATACATCTATCGAGCATTGCATTTTATTTATACAATAATAACAATTAGTATCATCTGATATTTTAATCAATCTCTTCCAGTGTCTCATGCCACTGGCAGTTCATACGCAAGCCCGTATTCCAGCTGAACCGATCTGAATATGGCATACGGTACCATTATCTGAAAGAGAGAGTGACCAAATAACAAGCGTTCCTATTGTCATCATTATTTATACTATTCTTATTATGTTAATGTGAAACCCAACAATCAAGGAGCTCTAATTGGATAGGTGTATCCCGTGCATACCCAGGATCCCCGGGCTCACGACCTTAGATAATCCCCTGACTGCTGAGACTAGGGCCCTCCACTAAGAGGGAAGCAGGAAAAAGAAAATAATACAGTCGGTAGCCAGCATTACTCCATCCCCTGCAGTGGGGTGTATATCTAGGATATCCATCTGATAAGACCTAATCAACCATCAAGTCTCCCCAACCATGTTGTACTTATTAAATATTACAATGAATCAAGAACAATAATAGTGCATGTATCATGTAGCAGGATAACAGGATGTGAGCAATCCTTATATCACTGAATAAGATAACCAAAAATGGGAGA
Organism: Agave tequilana; assembly: GCA_038442645.1. Lineage (NCBI taxonomy): Eukaryota > Viridiplantae > Streptophyta > Magnoliopsida > Asparagales > Asparagaceae > Agave > Agave tequilana. Next base: position 27,597 of record JAVJIF010007821.1, read on the forward strand.
TGTGGGACTCTAGAGGTGGCCCCTGTGGATACTAAAGGTGGTTTGATTAGTTTACAGTTCTGCATTATTACATAGTATTTTCCTACTGATTTATGAATAAAATATCATTTCTAATTGTGTTTTGGTCTACTTTGCAGATAAATCAAGAGTCTAAGGGCAAAAGGGTAATAAAAACTTAATTAAACCTATTTTCGAGTAATTAAATCTGCATTTCTTGGAGGCCAAGTAAGAAAGCTTCTAGAAGATGCATTGAATCTAGATCCTTGGACACGTCAGACGAAGATCCGGATGAATATACCCGAATCTAAGTATACCAAGAAGGTCTTAGAAGGGACGAGAATACGCTCGCCAAAACCAGGGACTTAAGTCCCTAGTTTGGCCACGAAAACGCAGCTATGGCTGTGTTTTCGCGGCCCTATAGTAGAGAACGCGTTAATTTTTGACGCGTAGCTTCGTCTTGTCTTCTAGAGGCCCGTTTTGCCTATATATACCCCTGCAGAAGCCCGAAACGGAAGCAGATTGAAAATAGGCTAGGTTTTCTCTCTCTTTGTTGTAGATTAGGATTTTCTTTCTCTTTTATTTTGTATTTTCTTTTCTTTTATAGATCTTGTAGTAGGGCTGAATTGATTCAGAGAGTGATAGAGAGATATTGATGTAATAGATGGTGACAATCTATGTAAATGTGTCTCCTTTCTTCTCCATTGTAATCTCCTCCATCTTCTACATGATGCTTAGCTAGTCTTTCTTCTCATGACAATCTAACTACTAATCACTAACCATCAAACCCCTTACTTGATAATCTACATGAATTTAATAGCCTCTATAAGGCCTTGCTCTTGCAAGAGCCATTGATGGCTCATGATGATGGATTCTAACATTCTGACGTTTCTAACATCTAACCCACTATCTTGCTAACTTGTAATATCTTCTTTATTTCATGCTCACCTCTAATAGGTTTGATGAATTAATAGTAGCTTGCAACTTATTGTGCGGTATGGATGTGTTGTTTGAATGTAGAAGAATAATCTTATGAGTCATACTTTGTATTGTTTCTTGAAGCCAAGGATTAGTGATGGCCAAGGATCCATGTGAGGCAACTATCACTAAGAGTTTAGCATATTAGTGGAGTAATTAGTAGTTAGAAACCATGAGATTTCTTTTATGGTATTCTTCTTTCTTTTTACTTTATTTTAAAAATCGATTTCAAAACTCTTTTTTTATCTTTTCATCGTTGTTTTCACTATCATCTTTGTTCACCTTTGTTTTCATTTTCTTTACCACAAACTTCATCTTCTTTTCTATTTTGTTTTCCAAATCACTTCTCTTTTGTTTTTACATCGTCGTTTTATCGCCTTCTCCACCTATCACTTCCAGATTTCTTTTCTTTTTCTTTTTTTCTAATTCTTTAACAAAGAAGACTTGTTAACATAACACGTGAATGGATTGTTAATGCTTTTATCGCCTCCCGTCCTTGTCGATTTGACCCATTGAGCCAATGCTATAATAGAAGTATCGAGGGAATATTAGCACACAGAACCTTTTCATTGATTTTATAAAACACACATTTTAAGGTGCTAGTTTCATTCCGATCAAAATTTTTGGCGCTGTTGCCGGGTATGGGAATGGTTTTGATTTCACATTTTTGTTAACATTTTCTTCTCTATTTTGGTGTGCAGGACAATCTTTACAGGAGCTTAACATTGCAGAACAAACACTAGCTTTTCATCTCCTTGCTCTAGAAAGTAGGGACCCAGCTTCTAAAGAAAAGCCGCGCAAACGCGACTTGTGCCACGAAAACGCAGCGATTTTGTGATAATTGTATATCTTATTGTGTTGGGCTGTGTTCATTGTAATAGCTAGTGGATCTGTACTAATACTTAGCTGCTTTGATTGTCTATACACTACAATAATTAAAGAACTAAAATACGGTATTTTGGACGCTTTTAAAACGGTTTAGACATTTGTATTTAGACACGTGTCAATTTCAATTCCAATATACTGTATTTTGTTCTGTTGTTGTGATCTGGACTGAGGTGTTCATATAGCATTGCATATAGCATAGGACAAACAAGTGGATGAATTATTTGATTTGTGTTATTCTTTTCTATATTGCACACTTGCATGAATTGGACTTAAGGGCATAACTCGATACAAGATAAGGTAGGGATTTCATCACCCTTTCTTAGCCCAAAAATCACCTCCCCACTAACACAACCCAAGTCCTAATAAAAATTAATAGACGTTGGCCCCTAGGGACACCTCAGACTCATTAAGAGATTGACCGAGAGTGGAATTTATTTTGAATCTTACTCTTGTGAAATCGGTGTTTAAGGTTGGGGATTAAGAGGTTACGCCTCGAAAATACTGTGGTTTGGCGTAATTAAGGCCCATTGCTTATACACGGATACCTCCCACCGTATTTTGTCCCTACCTGACCGATTAATTTGTGGTCAGATTCAAGCAACAACCTCTCCCGGGTAATTAACCAGTTAGGAGTCGTCAAGTCTAGGTCAACCTTAGTATAGGCTTGGTTTTGACTTTTTCTTTCTTTTTGTTTGTTTGTTTGCTTTTTCTTTTTTGTTTGTGATTGTTTGTAAAATGGAATTCAACAACAATTTTTCAATCCTAACATAAATCCATATTTCACACCAACCCTATTTGATTCGGATAATTCCAACCCAACTTTTTATAATATGAACCAATCAAATACACCAGGTTGGACTTATCCGAATCAATACAACCCATACCCACAAACTTATGACCATAATTTCTAAAATAATTTCAACTCTTCACAGAGTCAATGGGATTCAATTCTCCCAAGTCAAATTTTCAAGCACCTTGTCCACAATTTCTACAATTTCTACAATTGCCGCAATATTCATTTTTCTGATTTTGCTTCCTATACTCCTTTTCTAGAACCACCAATTGAAGAAAAATTCAAGTTAGAAAAGAGTATAGAAGTCAACCTGCAAGAGGCCAAGCGGCAATTTGAGAACATGTCCTCTCCAATTCCACAATATTTTCAAGAGTCTTACTCAGTCCCACCTCTTCAACATGATCAAACATCCATCTTGAAAATGACTGAGGAACTCTTGCGTGAGTCCGAGCGACAATCTCAAAACTTATTGGACTCACAACTTTCACAATTGTTCCAAAACTAAGATTCCTACACTCTCTTTTTAGAACAACCACTTGAAGAAACATCATATCTAGAAAAGACTATAGAAATCTTGCAGGAGTCCACATTACAATTTTAAAAATCTTCTGCCCAGTCTATCAATAGGTTGGAAACACAATTGAGTCAATTAATCAACATTTATAGGAATGAGAAAACTCTCTCTTATCAACCTTTGACCAATACAGATATCTCTAACTCTATTGATTTGACCCAAGACTCTTGTTATTTTGGAAACCAAGATTCAATTTTAGCACACCCATTTGAAGTTGACCAACATCAAATTCTTGAGCACCACATTGACATGTTGATAAGTTATCCCTTTTCTGAGATTGAACTTGAGAATGAATATGATCCTGAGCCTCAATTTGGTAATTCAATTTCACTTCCTGATTCAATAATGACTGAGGTGTTTTTACCTGATTTCAGGTCTTTTCCCAAGTCAATATTGGATCCTGTGTCAGTCCATCATGAAATTGAATCATCAATCTTTTATGATCAACAAATTGAACTTGACCAATTTCATACTTTTGTAAGTCTCATTGATAAATTAGCAAGTTCTCATTTTTATGAAATTGAACTCAATGAGGAATGTGACTTCGATCCTCAAATTTGTGATCCAGTTAAAATTCCTGAATCAATATTGACTCCGGTTTTGTTATCCAACTTGAGCAATATTTTAGAGTCAGTTTTGGTTCCCATACCTGTCATTCTTGAACTTGAATCACCTATCTTAGAAAGTCATATTCTATTATGGGGGAATGAATGTGGACTTGAGTTTCAACTTCTTAATTTGGACCCACTTCCTGAACCAATCACGACTCCTGAACCTTTACCTAACTTAAGTCACTTTTTTGAGTCGGTATTAGTTCCTGTACTTCATGAGTCCAAATCAATCGTTCAATCTTTTCATACTCCATTTTGGGACAAGGGTGTTGATAATAATGACTCCGAAATTATTTTGAAAATCTGAAAATCAGATGGGGTAAAATTGTTAATAAAAATCATTCATATATATATCATTTTAGTGGGTTGTATTATAGAGGTCATTGGTGGGTTCCTCTAGATACCACATTCTTTGGATTAGGCTGCATTTCGTGGACCGATCAGACCACCATCGGAACCACCACCTTGAGGTGATTTTTTCTTCCATCTCTATTTATTTCATGCATACATACATTCACGATGCATTGAGGACAATGTATGAGATAAGTGTGGGGGAGGGTTTACTAACATAGAGTTTTTAGATTTTCTTTCTTTTCACTTCTTTTAGGATACTTTTAAAAATTTTCCCTTTTGTATAGGATTTTTCTCTTTCTTTAAAATTTTTTTGAAATAAGAGACAAAGTTTTGATCTATTTTTAAGAAAATTAAGATGATCTTAGAAATTAAGGATGCCTTAATTATGACATCTTAAACCCAGTCGAAATAATGGATCTTGTTTAAAATTATAGGCTAAGTAAGATAAATTGGAAAGATAATTTTATCTTAAATTTTTTGCCTTAGATAGTATGCACTTCACACTTAACAATTTTGGGGAAAACAAAGACCTAAAATGCCATAAAGCAAAAAAAATTAAAAGAAAAAAATAAATATGGTATAAATGAATAAAAAATCACTTATTAAGCTCGATAATTATGCCTCAAGAAGCATAATTATTCATGCATAACTGTGGTCAAAAGAAACAAATAATCCCTCTTAGTTTTGTGGCCTTGTTTACTCGAGTCCTTAAACCTGAGGGATGTTTTCTCATCTGGTGCTAGGACCGTCTAGTCTGGGAGTCATCGTTAAAGGCTCACTACCTGGATAAGATAGAAAGCCTAAGAAAACTAAGGGAATAAAAAAAAGAGAGTAATATATATATTTATATATAGATAAATGGCTTGATGGTTGGAGTTGAAATCCCAGAAATCGTCATTGTCACAAAGTGCATAATATTTAGGCTTTATGAAGGATAAATATTCAATCCAATTTTAAATTCTTATCTTAATTGAAGATAAGATCTTGCATATAGACTAAGTTTAAGGAAGAATAATTTTTGGTGGACTTATGACCTTAAATCACTTATATTTTGCAAAAATATTTCATAAACTTGTCGCTCTTCCAAAATATGTTTTCAAAATACTAACATTTATTTTCTTTCTTTATGGATTTTGTGGGTGCAATCCACTGAAAACCCTCAGGAGACAAAACTCCTCCTCTAGGGGTAACCTAAAGGTTTAACGGCTTGTTGCACACGCTCAGTGCAATCGCGTCACCTGCGAAAGTGGTGTAATAACATTTATAGTATAGTTTTTTCTTTTCTTATTTTGCTCAAGACGAGTAAAAGATAAGTGTGGGGGTGTGATTAGTCTACAGTTCTGCATTATTACATCGCATTTCCTACCGATTTGTGAATAAAATATTATTTCTAATTGTGTTTTGGTCTACTTTGCAGATAAATCAAGAGTCTAAGGGCAAAAGGATAATAAAAGCTTAATTAAACCCATTTTTGAGTAATTAAATCCGCATTTCTTGGAGGCCAAGTAAGGGAGCTTTTAGAAGATGCATTGAATCTAGACCTTTGCGCACGTCAGACGAAGATCCGGACGAATATACCTGAATCTAAGTATACCAAGAAGGTCCTAGAAGCGACGAGAATACGCTCGCCAAAACTAGGGACTTAAGTTCCTGGTTTGGCTGCGTTTCCGCGGCTATGGCCGCGTTTCCGCGGCCCTATAAGAGAGCTACGCGTCGATTTTCGACGCATGGCATCGTCTCTTCTAGAAGCCCGTTTTGCCTATATATACCCCTGCAGAGGCTCGAAACAGAAGCAGATTGAAAATAGGCTAGGTTTTCTCTCTCTTTATTGCAGATTAGGATTTTGCTTCTCTTTTATTTTGTATTTTCTTTTCTTTTATAGATCTTGTAGTAGGGCTGAGTTGATTCAGAGAGAGATAGAGAGATATTGATGTAATAGATGGTGACAATCTATGTAAAAATGTCTCCTTTCTTCTCCATTGTAATCTCCTCCATCTTCTACATGATGCTTAGTTAGTCTTTCTTCTCATGACAATCAAACTACTAACTACTAACCATCTAACTCTTTACTTCATAATCCACATGAATCTAATAGCTTCTACAAGGCCATGCTCTTGCACGAGCTATTGATGGCTCATGATGATGGACTCTAACATTCTAGCATTTTTAACATCTAACCTACTAACTTGCTAACTTGCAATGTCTTCTTTATTTCATGCTCACCTCTAACAGGTTTTGATGAATTAATAGTAGCTTGCAACTTATTGTGTGATATGGATGTGTTGAATGTAGAAGAACAATCTTATGAGTCATGCTTTGTATGATCTCTTGAAGCCAAGGATTAGTGATGGCCAAGGATCCATGTTAGGCAACTATCACTAAGAGGTTAGCATGTTAGTGGAGTAATTAGTAGTTAGAAACTATGAGATTCCTTTCATAGTATTCTCCTTTATTTTTACTTTATTTTATAAATTGATTTCAAAACTCTTCTTTTATCTTTTCATCGTTGTTTTCACCATCTTCTTTGTTCACCTTTGTTTTCATTTTCTTTACCACAAGCTTCATCTTCTTTTCTATTTTGTTTTTCAAATCACTTCTCTTTTGTTTTTACATCGCCGTTTTATCGCCTTCTCCACCTATCACTTCCAGATTTATTTTCTTTGTCTTTTCTTTTTTTGAATTCTTTAACAAATAAGACTTGTTAACATAACATGTGAATGGACTGTTAATACTTCTATCGCCTCCCGTCCCTGTGGATTCGACCCGTTGAGCCAATACTATAATGGAAGTATCAAGGAAATATTAGCACACACAAGCTTTTAATAGATTTCATAAAACACACATTTTAAGGTGCTGGTTTCAGTCCGATCAGGTTTCCAGGTGGCACTGGCACTTAGTTCTACACATCGAATATCAATAAACATTATGTCAAGATAACAAGAGTTTCATATCAATATAGTGATATAGGGAGTGATCATGTACTGTATTTAGGAAATATGTATGTAACAATAATACAGGAGTATCCAAGTAATTATAATTCAGATAACAGGAACACATGAACAACCAGAACATCTGTACAGGTGACTTTATGTAACAGAGACATAAGAGCAGTAGCCAGTGTTATAGAGTATCCGTATAACGGTGATAACAAGTACATGAAATAAGTATTCGTGTAACAGTGCTACAAGTACATGAAATAACAATATCTAGTATAAGAGAATATCCGTGTAATTGTGATATAAGTGCATGAGATAATAGTGTCCATAATCATATTTAATACATTGAAACACGTATACATCCTTGATAGTCTAACAGGAAAATAACAATGTCTAGTGTATCAATGGTTATTCAGGTAACGGTAACAATGTCAGGGTGAGAGATGTAATTTGAAGATATGTCAATATATACATAGATATATCAATATTGATTAATCATATTTAATTTTATTACTATGATCAATATGATACAAGAATTATAGACAATAATATTATTTTCAAACTCTTAACAACCATTTTAATAGTTAATGTAATTTATCATTTTGGGAGTATCTTATCAATCGTCTAATAATTATCTAATATTTATCTATATTTTATATTAAATCAAGAATCACAATAAAATATTGTGTTATTGAATATGTTTGAAAAGCACTGTCACATATTTTAATTATAATATTTTTCCATTTATATGATTTATAGTATGATAAATGCAATTTTACATGATTTATTAAACGGTACATATAATTTAATAAATTAGTTTACATTTAACACATTGCAGATAACTTATAAAAAACACTCACATAGTTATTATAGGAATGAAGCTCGTCTTTCTACGATCCAACAGCTCGAGAATCATCCAAATCGGACTCCGAATGCTCAAGATATCGCCGGAACACTAAAATCAATAAAAATGGGTTAAATAAAATCTCAGATGCACTTATTTAAAATTACTAAGGGGTTTTGTGTAAAATTTACAGTTATAATGGATCAGACTTGGGTTGCTATTGGGTCAGATTTAGATCCAAAACTCAAACCTATTAACTTAAGTATATATGGATAATTGGGTTTTGGGTTTATGGGTTTGGACCCACTAAGAGAGGAGAGAAAAAGAGAGATAGAGAGAGAACATAAGAGGAAGGAGAGCAGCAGGGGCAGCCCGATGGCCTAGCCGGGGTTGGCCGGCGGCCTGTTATGGGCAGAGAGAAAGAGAGGGAGAAAAAGGGGGAAAGAGAAAGAGAAAAGAGAGGAGGAAAAAGAAAAGGAAGGAGGGAGTGGGGTGGCTCGGGCTGCGGCGTGCGAGCTGGGCCTGCCGGCGGCTAGATCGGTGGCTAAGTAGGGGCTGGACGGTTGGTCAAAGAAGGAGGAGGAGAAGGTGAGATAGAAAAAGAAGAAAAAGAAGAAGAGAGAAGAGAAAGATGAAGGAAGAGGAGAGAGCAGATAGAGGAAGGTCGGGGTGACAGTGACCTGTGCTTGGCCGGCGGCCCTGACCTTGGTCGGTGGTAGCCTGGAGCTGCATATAGGGCACGAAGAGAGAGAGAGAGAGAGAGAGAGAGAGAGATGTGGGTGTAGAGAGAGAAGTGAGATAGAGTAGATTGAAAGAGAGAAATATAGAGAGTATTAGGGGGAAAAAGAGGGAGAAGATTAGAGAGATTTGATGGGAGAGAAAGGCAGTGAATAAGGCGGTGGCTTAAGGGGAAAGAAAGAGGAAGATTAGAGGAGAAGAAAAGAAATGAATGAATTTAATATTATTTAATTAATATTTTAATTGGGTCAAAATTTGACTAGTTCAGAACAGCTCTCAAAAATTCTATAAAATAGAAAATATTATGAAATCAGATCTAAGAAATTCAGTCTAATTTGGAAAATAAAAATCCCAGAATCGATCGGTGAGATGGTCGACACCAGTTTGACCAGATTTTTGAATAATTCATAAAAACTCCAAGAAAATATTAAAGTAGAAAATATGATCTTGAAAAATAATATAGAAGTAGATTCTTGAAATTTAACACTATTTGTAAATTAAAAATCATGGCGTCGATTATCGGTATCGGTCGATACCGAATTCAGAGATTTTCCAAAATAATCCTGAAAAATTTTAGAAAATTTTGAGAAAATCTAAAATATTAGAAAATAATATCTGAAGCTAAAATTAGTTCAGTCTGACTACCAAAAAGATCAAATCAAATGCGCATACTGTATCGAGTACTGATATTGTGATACGTATATCTAGGGCTGGGGTTACAGTGAAGGGGAAGAGAGATAAGATTTAAAGAGAGAGAGTGAAATTAGAGAGGGCGAGAGAGTGATCACTAGTGAGAGAGGGAGTGAAAAGAGAGAGTGGGTGGGGGTGAGTGGTGGTCAACCTTAGGAGAGAGAAAGAGAGGAGAGAAATGGAGAGAAGAAAGAAAGAAAAAGAAGAGAGAAAAGTGGAGAAGAGTGTAGAAAGTGGGAGAAAGGAAAGGAAAAGAAAAGAAAAGGAAAAAGAAAAGAAAAGGGGAAAGAAAAAGGAAAAAGAAAGGAAAACAAAAATGAAACAAAAATGAAAATGGAATTAACTAATGAATTAAAATAATAATAATTAGAATAAAGATGATGGGTCGAGCTCTGGGCTCGGGCAGGACCTACAGACACAGGTCGAATAACAGATAAAAATAAACATAAATACAGAAAAATAGAATAAGTACGAGCAAAAAATTAGGACACATATCTGGGTACGTATCTCGAAAACGAAGTGTTACAGTGTTAGCCATCACTTATTCACCCACTATAGGCTCTAGGTGATTTCACTGTTCACTCCCTCTAGGTGATTTACAATTGGTACTAGAGTTTGATGATCTTGATATTCGATTTAATCACAGCAAAGAGATCCTTAGTTTGCTAATCACAATATTTGTTTTACACATACATGGCATATAGTAGTATTAAATCTAGCATCTATTGTCCGCCCAAGTTTGATGGACTTAACTTTTCCATATGGAAGGTTAATATAATTGTTTTTCTTCAATCTTTCAATTGTCGTGTATTCAAGGCCATATCTAAACGCTTTGTTTATCCCGAGGGTGATGAGGACTCATGGTCCTAAATTATCGTTAAGGAATATGATGCCAACTCCAAAACTCATTAGCATTGTTATAAGCTCTTAACTATGATGATTTATTTAAAGTTATATATTGCACATTCACATATCTTATTTGGCAAGTTTTGATTACCACTCATGAAGGCACTACACAAGTAAAGAAAATAAAGATTGATTTACCTATTATGAAAGTTTTTATATACTTGATGGTGAATCTATTGAGGAGATGCTTATTCATTTTATGACTAATACTAATAGACTCATTTCTTTAGGTAAAAACACATCTCCAATGACTAAAAGACACGGAAGATTATTAGAGCACAACCTAAAATTGGAAAATCAAGGCTACCATCTTAAATGAGCTCAACAACAATGAAAAAATAGACTTCACCACTTTTAAGAGAACTTGAAGACCCATGAAATGAAGATGAAGGCAAGAGAAGATCACGAGCCACAAAAAAAAAAGTTAATGTTGCACTCAAATCATCCCCAAGAGAGCTCAAAAAGCAAAAAAAACATTGCCAAATTAATTATCTCGGAGGATGATGAATAAGATGATGAAGAACTCATTCATCTTATGAAGAACATGAGGAGGATGTATCACAAAAGAGGCAACCAAAGAGAAAAATATCAAGGAAGGAAAAAGCAATAAATGCCACAATATGGGATTCACATAGTGAATTCGAAAGAGAAGATAATTTCGTACACATGTGTTTTATGATCCAAGAGGTAAACCCGAAATCTAATCTTAATGAAGATGATAAATTGTCATATGATAATCTTGCCATTTGTTGTGAAGAACTATTTGAAAAATATGATTTGATGAAAAAGAAAAACTTGAAATTGAAGAAAGAAATTGATATTTTATCTTCAGAACTTGACTTTGTTTTGAAAGAAAAAGAAGTGATTTTGAAAGAAAATGATTCTTTGAAAAATCAAGTTGAGTTGATTTCAAAGAAAATGAGTTTGTTTCTCATACAAATGTTGTTTCTTCTTTCATTGATAAAAGTAAGATTTGTATTTTAAAGAAGAGAATTGATACTTTAGGCTCTACTTTGAGACAATATGCTTTTGATCATAGTAGATTTGGGTCCTTGTCTCAGAAGAAACATGCTCCTTGCATATATACACATACTCCACGACATACACATGCACATCATGCTCACATTCATACCTATATATATACTTGCTCAAATTGTGGCCGCAAAGGCCATTTTGCTAAGTTTTGATATGATATGCAACTAAGAATGTTTGTTGAAATACTAATCCCGAAAGACCCAAAAGAATTTGTGTATCAAAATCCATAATAATTGTATTTGATGTAGGTGTGGGTTCTCTCAAAATGTGAGAGAGTTTGGTGCCTTGACGGTTGATGCAATCAGAACTTGATAGTCAAATATTTGGTGCATCACTATCAAAGAGTTTAGGTGGAAAGACCATCTTGGTTTGAAGAAATGGAGATTAGTTTTATCAGTATTAGTAACTATCTCTATCCTCTATCTTATGTTTATATATGTTTTATAATTGATTAATTTTTAACATATCATGATTTACATATTTTGTTTATATTTTTAAATACAATTTTTGTTAGACCTTGAGAAATACTTATATAACTTTTGAGGTACACTCTTGATTTTGTGGCAAACTTTATTCATATCCTTTATATACTCAATTCTAATTTAGTTATATATGTATATCTTATTTTTGATGATTCTTTCATTTATACATATACTATTTTGAATTTATTTTAATCAAACTATTTTGGTAGTATTTTAAAACTATTTTCAACCTTATTCAAATAGCTATTTTTTGAAAATGCCTGCCCTTAGTGGGCGGTTGGTTGGGTGATCATACCTTGTATAATTTTAGTTGGCTATCCATTTAACGTGTGCATGTAGTTCGGTGATAAAAATGATTATACACTAGATTTACATGATATTTGATTTTTGTATACTCATCCATATTTACCTGTATATGTATGCATCAAATATCAAGTGGTATTAAGTTTCAATTGAGATACATATATATATGATTGATTGATTGTGCCTGATTTAAAATTATTCATGCATATTTTTGTGCATGTTCTTTAGTACAAGTTAATCTCTTGCTAAGCTTAATTCAATTCAATTGATATCATGGACTTTCATTTCAATTGGTATCATTGATTGGTATCACTTTCTATAGGTATCATTATTTCATAAGCTTATGCAATTATTTTGTTGTTGTTTTTAAAAGTGAGTTAAATAATTTTTTTATTTTACTCTTTTTTCTAAAATAAGGGAGAGAAATTTAAATTGTTCCAATATTTATATCTGTTGGTCCCGAAATGATACCAATAGTAGGATCTAAAATATGTCAACACAAATACTCAAACAAAGGATGATTAGTATTAAAATATAATCTTGCATAAAAGGAAATAAATCTCAGAAAAGAAATCAAACGCAAGCACAAGAGATTTATCCTGATTCGATCCTCTTGACCTACATCCAGTCCCCAAGCCACCCGCTTGAGATTTTCCTCTAACATTTGACTTTGTACACCCAAATTCAACACCTTGTATACCACTTGACAAATCTCCTTTACCAAATGTATACAACTCTTTTTACAAACCAAGAAGATGACAACACCTTGACAACCTCTCTTCAACCTGAAGATGCTCTTATACAATCTTTCTGTTTGAGTGATTACAAATAATCCTATAAGCCTTGAATCTGTATGTGATCGTGAACACGGACTCTTATAGGTGGACTCTCAGAAATTTTCACTAAAGGATTAGAATTTGAGTGAAGAATTGAAAGTGGAAACAGTTTTCTGAAAAATAGATTTTTGAATAGAGTTTTTGGGTAGAAAACTATTGATTTGAATTGGTATTTTTAGCTTAGGACAACTTCTTTATTTATAGCTAAAATCTATGCTCAGTTAGAATAGTTATCAGGACAAATTTGAAAATTGAAACGTTGGATAAAGCACCAAAATCAGAAGCTGTCTAACAGTAAGAAACTGTCATTAGTCGACTTGGGGTTGGGGGTTAGTCGACTAGAGTATTGATTTTTGCCTGGACTAGTCGACTTATAAGGAAGAAAAGTCGGCTATAAAAGGTCTGATATAAAGACATGTTTTTGAAAATTGAAATTAGTCGACCAGCAGATAATATTAATCGACTACACTAAGTATTAGTCGACTAATAAAATTGATAAGTCGACTAACAATATTAACTGTCAAGAAACAGAGAGTTGCTAATTTTTCAGGACAGAAGTTAGTCAACTATAGGATGTATAAGTCGACTAATAAAGTGTATAAGTCGACTAATAAGGCTTATGATGTGTGTGTATGTGTTCAAGACTTTTAACATTCTAATAAATAATATAATACACATCTATAGCCATCATCCTTGGGAAGTGTTGAGCATGTAGACCTCTTATTTAAGCTTGTGAGATCGAGCTCAAATGAAATGTCTTCACAAATGTATCATCAGAATCAAGTTCCAATAATATCCCTAAATTTATTTGGTTAAAATCATATTTTGATTTCAATTCAATTGATATCATTTAAAATTTAAATTGGTTTTAGATTTCAATTGCTTGGTATCAATATGTTTTTAATTTGTATCAATATCTTTTGCATGATCTTCAAATTGGCATAAACTTTATTTAAGATTTCAATTAATATTCTCAATTGGTACTGGATTATAATAAATTTACAAGTATTTGTGTTTGTTTATAATTATTTTATCTAATTACTTTAAGATTTGCAATTGGTTTTAGGATTTACAATTAGTTTATCTTAAATTTTCAATTGGTATCTATCATTTTCATATATATATTACCTATATGCGAGGAGAGTTAACTTGACATCTCCTCTATATATAGATTTATAATGAGTGTATTGTATAAGGAAGATCTTGACCTCTCTTCTCTATATCATACACATGTATAGAGGAGCTTAATACTTCTATTTATATATTGTATATTATGCTTATATGGTTTACGGTTTAGTCATCCCTACTCCATGTAATACATATATGTAGGGGGAATTAACTTAACGTCTCTCCTCATCATTAATTTACATCGCATATAATTTATTTGTTTTCTTTACCCTTTTTGATGAAGTGACGAAAAAGGAGAGAGAATTTGAATGTTTATATATGCATGTTTAGGGTTTATACATATATGTATATGTTTGATTGATATTTATTGAGTTTTATTGAATATCTTGTTATTTATTTGCTATGTATGAGTTAAGGGGAAGCTTTTACAAAGCTTTGCACTAATCTATACATATATAACTCTATGAGTTTTGTCGTCATAAAAAAGGGGGAGATTGTTAGCTCAGAGTCCATCATTCTAGCTTTGATGGTGATTAACTCATCTCATGTTTTATAGTACTAATGATCTAGTGTTATTTAAATTTCAGATATTAATTAAGATCTTAATTTGGTATCTAGCTTCTTTTGAAGCTAACACTTGTTGACTCAAAAGCTCAAGCATAAAAATCATATCAACTACTTAAAATGGAGCTAAGCTTGAAAGAATCAAGTTTTGATTAAGTCAAGATGAAGAAGATGATTTCAAAAAGAAGAAGACTCTAGTTTGTAAGGATGTTTAAATTTTTTTGTAAAGTTTAGATTAGACTTGATTGTTCGAGCTTATACACACACAAATTTGATATTGATTTTCAAGAATAAAAGTTTTAGGTTTCGGTTTAACTAAGTTTGTGCTTTGATTTTGTGAAACAAAATTCTCAAAAATAAGTTCATATTATTTTATATGTGTATTGAATTTTATCCATACACATTGATTCTTCAATTGAGTTTGAGAAACTTGTTTTATATTTATACAAGTTTTGAAAAAAATTGTCTTTCAATTGAAAGTTTATTGTTTTAGAAAAAATAGTTTTTATTTCAAAAAATTTATTTCATATCTAAAAAAGAAGTTCACATATTTATAATATGTGTTGATTTTTACTCCTATATATTTGTACTCTAAATTATTTACGTGAAATTATTTTTGTAGATTTAATAGAAATTTATTAGGATTTAAAAATATTTTAAAAAGATAAAAAATAGAGTTTGGACCTAGGTCGGTCAGCTGGTGGTGTGACAAGCCACTAGCTTGTGTACACAAGCATTGGCTTGTGCACGCGGTCAGCTGCGCGGTCGACCGTTGGGCAGCTGGCTGGACGATCGACCGGTCGGTTGACCGTCAGTTATGCAGAAAAGAAAAATCTGCTCTAGACGGTCGATAGGGCGGTCGACTGCTGGCTCCAATGGTTCGAAAACTAGCTGTTGACAGTCAACCACACTGCTGCCAAAGGCAGTAGTTCGCCTATAACAGCTATATTTTGAATTTCTAATTTTTGTTTTATTTCCAAATGGTTATATCTTACTTTATTTGTGTTTAAACATATTATTAATGATTTGAATTAGTCTCTATTGAGCTCATCCTATTTCCTATAAATAGGACTGTTTATAATATTTCAAAAAGAGCTTTTGAAAGAAAAATTCAAGTTGTAGATTTTGAAAAAAATTTGAAAAATCAAGAAAATATTTTTTGGGGAAAAAATCAATTTTTTTGCCACAAATTTGTATATTTTCCAAGAAGTTTTCCTAATAGTTTTTCTTGAGATTTTCACTATCATATTCTTAGTTTTTTCCTCACACTACCTTGAGCCAATCTTTTCTATCTACTATATAGAAGCTTTGGTTGGGAGATTTCATTATTTGTGGTCAAGGAGACTAATTACCAAGTGTTCTACATTGTATTTCAAGCGATTGGAGGTTGCAACATCAGGGTGAGCTTGCAATCTCGTGATTGTAAGTGTTGCGACACAGAGTGATAGATTTGCAGGTCTAAGAGTTCTTGAAGGAACTTGTATTGTTGAGTGATCTTTCTGGATCGTGCATAGTGAAATCTTTCATTATAGTGACGGTGGAAACGTAGAGCAAGTGGCTCGAATCTCAAAATAATTCTCCCGTATTTGCGATTGCTCATCATCTCTCTTTCTTTCTCAACTTAACTCAACTCACTCTAGTTTATATTTTATTTGTTTTACATGCTTGATATAGTTTTATATGCTTACACTTGTTTTGAATCAAGAGAGAAATTAAGCACCTCGACTTTTATTAAAGAGGAATCTTGAGGAGAAGTTATATAGCAATTCATAAGGAATTCGGTTTCACTCTTTAGTATCTATTTATTGATCGTACACATATTTTGCATTCTTTTTATTACACTCATACATTTATCGTGTAATTAATTTGCTTATTCTTTGTCTTAATGTCTATTTTACAGAAGATAATAATGAAGAGAAAGAGGATTAAACCAAATAAATACTGGTTAAAATCAGATTTAACTCGGTCTATTTGGTTTGCTGAGGATGATCCCAGATCTAGTTAGAACAAATTAAGGATTAGGGCAAATATTCAGCTGAAGATTAGAGCAAATCAGAAAGACAAAATCAAATGAAAACCGTAAAATTCAGATTTCTATAAATTCATTTTGGTTAGCTAAAGATCAAATGAGGATAACATCAAATACAGAGTCCAAGTTCAAAATCCAAAAGGATAAATGGATAGAGAGAAGATCAACGGATGAGATGAAGCAATTTTGACTCAGATTCTAACTGGATATATTTTAGTATTTGAATAATAACTTTCGCTACCGGAACTCAAATCTGATGATTCAAGATGATCTATAAAGAAGACTTAAAGAGCTATAACTCTTAATTTGATTACTAATTCTAATTCTATCATTTGATTAATTATATTCAGCAATCAACATGCCAACAAGCTGCGGATTAGAACTGAATATCTAAATCAAATCAAGTTTGGAGATAAGGGAAGGATTCAAATTCAGAAATAGCCAGCTTTCTCTATCTTCATACTCCTCTACCATCTATATTTCTCCTATAAATACCTGCAATCTCAAAGGTAAAAGAGAGACGACCAAGCAGAGAGTAGAATTTAGGCTATTCTTTAGTTTATGACTTAGGTTTTTAGTTTTCTTTTATATAATTTTTATTTTCTTTATGTAACTGAGAGGAGAGGAGACTTTCATAGAGGAATAAGAACAAGCTTGTACCGAGGGTGACACCGGTATAAGTAATCTTTTCTTTCATTGTTATTTGAATCGAATCGAAGTTTTCTTTTCTTTTCTATTCTCGTTTTTGTTTGCTTTCCTCTTCTGTGTTTGTAGATCTAAATGAATCTGATAGAGTCGAAGTTGCCTTGCCCATGCAAGTACCGTTGATGGCTTATGGTGATGGATATCCATTTCTATGGTCGTGTAGCTTGCCCCTTCATTTCATAGTGTAAATCGCGAATGGGGAAGATCCTATTTGCCATACTTCGCTCGCCTTCAAATAAAGGTACATCGTCGATACAGGTCAAAAGTAAGCAGGCACCGAAGAGGTAAGTAAGTTTTTTAGGATTTAGTTTTCTTTCTTTTAATTCTTTAGTTTAGATCACCAATACCATTAACACCTAACCCTTTCATCACTCTTTTCAATTTCTTTGTAAATATCTATTTTCTATTTTTTCCACCTTCTCAATCTACCACTTTCTTCCTAACTTGAGTTAAACTTATTTCTCTTTTTCTTTTAAAGAACTAAAAGAAGATTTTTAACCATACTTTGTAACTTAAAAGAGAACTTATTAAAAAAGCTTCCATCGCTAGTCCCTCCTTGTGGATCACGACCCGCATAGCCACTTACTATCGCGGTAGTATTGAGTAATTGCACTCTTTATTTTAAGTTTTGAAATTCAGTATTATTGTGTGCAAGTTTTAACTCAATCAAATTTTGGCGCCATTGTCGGGGATGAACGGTAAGTAATTCTCTTTTTAGTTTACATTTTTGGTTAACTTTCTTCTTTGTTCTTGGTGTACAGGTTTAACAATAAGGAAATTTATTTCTACAGTAGACATATAAGTGATTCTGAACTCTGCTCAAGAAAGCAGAGCCCAGAAGCCCTCAGATTTGCTACATTCCCGTGGCAATCTGAGTAAACTACTAACCTGTATTTCTGTAAGTTGGCTGAATTGCAAGCTGAAATTCTGTGACTATTTATTTCCTTATTTGTCTCATTGTATATACTTTCTAACCTTAACAGTAAAATGATGTTTGTTAAATGTTAAAAATTGTTTAGACTTTGTATTTAGGCACATGTCTAATTCGTTTACATTTTACATTACCGTTGAAGAGTACTGGAGCAAAAGGTACGTATGCATTGCATATAGTTTAGGAAATATTCTTAGGTGATATTTGCTTGTGAATATTACTTTTCTATATCTTGCACACTTTGCACAATCAATCTTACGGGCTTGTCTTATAAACAAGATAAGGTGGGAAAGTTATTACCCTCCCTCAGCCCACAAATCATCTCCTTACTCACTAACCAGCCTAACTAAAACTGAGTAGATGTTGGCCCTAGGGACATCTCGGACTCACATAAGAGACGGACCTAAGGGGGAAGTTGGTTTGAATTTGACTCTTGCCAAATCGGTGTCTAAGGTTGGGGATTGAGGGTGAAACACTGAAGGTTAGTGGTTTAGCATAATTAGTCCCGTTGCTTAGGCACAGATACTTCCCACCAATCTTGCCCCTACCTGGCCAATTAACTTGTGGTCAGATTCTGCAATATACCCCCCGTGGATAGTCTAACCAATTAGGAGTCGTCTAGGTCTAAGGTCTACCCTAACTTAGGTTAAATTTTTTCTTATTTGTTTGTTTTTCTTTATTTGTGTTTGACATTTCTTGTGTGATATGGTTTATTTGTGTTCGAATATTACCAACTCGGTATATCATAACTTTAACCAACTTAGTGTGCCGGATTGGTCTTATCCGAATCAATACTTGCCCCAGTCCCAATACTATGAACAAGACTGGAATAATCATCACTACTCTTCACAGAGTCAATAAGGATACAACTCCCCCGAGTCTTATTGTCAACCACCTTACTAACATCCAATTTCATATACTCTTCTCTCGAATAACCATTAGAAGAATCAATTGACTAGGAAAAGAGGATGGAAGCCTTAGATGAGCTCGAGTGACGAATTCAAATTTTAGAAGACTCAAAATCCCATCAAAATTTTCAAATCACAGATCCTTACTTTATTTTTCAAGAAGAACATGCCAATTTAGAAAAGAGTATGGAAACCATGATTCAATACCAAAATGATCCACTCGATATGATAGAAGTAAGACTTAGTAGATTGAAAAACATGCGTAGGAATAAGGAAACTCTCCCTACCCAATCTTTGACTTTCATCGACAGTTCTAGCCATATTGATAAAAATCAAGAATCATGATATCTTGAAGACTTTGACCAAGATTCAATTTCACTACAAACCTTTGAACTTAACCAATACCAACCCATAAAAGAATTGGCAAGTTTTCATTTTAATGGGATTGAACTTGATTATGATGTGAACCTGATCCCCAACTTTATGATTCAGTTTCCATCTTTGAATCTATATTGACTCTGGTATTCTTACTTAATTTGGACTAGTTTTTTGAGCTAACATTTATTCCTGTACCCATAGATTTAGAAATAGAATCACCAATTTTAGATAGTCACATTCTATTGATGGGAAAAGAATGTAATTTTAATTCTTGGATTTGGACTCAACTCTTGAACCAAAACTAACTCTCGACCCAAAGTCGATTTTCTCAAATTAGTATTAGTTCCTAAACCTATCATTCTTGAGTCCAAGTCAACCATTCCACCAAGTTTTCTCTTTTTTTGGACATAGGTATAGACCATGATGACTCCGTGATGATTTTTCAAGACTGGTCATGTAAAGGGAGAAAGTTTCACGATAAGATCTTTTATGATCCTATTCATATTGAGAACTGTAAATATGTAAATAGAAAAGAGGTTAATAAAGGTGAGTTCCGTGAAACACCACATTATCTTGATTAGGTAGCAACGCTTGACTCAATAAGACCACCACCGAAATCACCACCATAAGGTAATATTTTCCTTCCCTTGCTTCTTTTTCATATATCCATGCATTAATTCATACATTGAGGACAATGCATAAGATAGGAGTGGGGGAGGGTTCTAACATAACTTAGGTTTTCTTTTTTTAAAATTTTTTTTACATTTTCTTTACTTTTAAAAACTTTTTAAAAATAGAAACAATATTTTTGACATATTTTTTATAAGAAATTAAGTCAATTTTAAGGAATATGAGAATCATAATTAGGATTTCTTATACTTAGTCAAAATAAAATTATTTGTTTGATTTTCAAGGTTAGGAAGAAAATTTGAAAAAGTAATTTACTCTTGATTTTTACCTTGATGATGTATGCATGCTTTATACACTTACACACTTAGGGTTCAAAAATAAAGATTCTTATGCCTTATTAAAAAAGAAAAAGAAATATATATATGTATAAATCCTCTAATTAAGCTAAATATTTGTGCCTCATAAAGCATAAGTATTCACGCCTAAAGGCAGTTCATTTAATAAAATCCTTAGTTTTGTGGCCTTGTTTGCTCGAATCCTTAAGTCATTGGGGTGTTTTCTCACCTGGTGCCCTAAGACCTGATTTGAGAGTCACCAATTAAAGGCTCGTTACGTAGGCAGATTAGAAAGCCTAATAGAACTAAGGAATAATATCACAAATATATATATATATATATGTGTGTGTGTGTGTGTGTGTGTGTGTGTGTGTGTGTGTGTGTGTGTATGTATGTATAATAAGGCATAAGAGTTATAGTTAAAAAACCCCGAATCAAAATTTCACGGTCACAAAAGTGAATATGACTTAAGGTAAAATAATAGATTAGATGAGAAAAACAGTTTGACTCCATATCTTGGCTGTTAACAAGTTTTGAAATTAAGACTAATCTTAAGAATGAAAAGTTCGGTTTTCCTATAACTTATAGATTACTTAATTCTTGCAATAATACTTCAAATATTCTTCTTTTTCAAAATGTATTTTCAAAATACTAATAATTTGTTTCTCTTTATTTATCGATTTTGTAGGTGTAATCCACTGAAAACCCTCACGAGACAAAACTCGTCCTCTAGGGAAAACCTAGAGGTGTAACGGCTTGTTGCACATGCTCAGTGCAATCGTGTAACCTGCGAAAGTGGTCTAATAATCTTTGATTTAGTTTTGTTGTTTTGCTCGAGGACGAGTAAAAGATAGGTGTGGGGGTGTGATCGTACACATATTTTGCATTCTTTTCACTACACTCCTACATTTATCGTATAATAAATCTGCTAATTTTCTTATCTTAAATGTCTATTTTACAGAAGATAATAATGAAGAGAAAGAGGATTAAACCAAATGAATACTAGTTAAATCAGATTTAACTAGATCTATTTGGTTAGCTGAGGATGATCCCAGATATAGTTAGAACAAATCAAGGATTGGGGCAAATGTTCAACTGAAAATCAGAGCAAATTAGAAAGATAACACCAAATGAAAACTGATAAAATTTAGATTTCTATAACACCAAATGAAAACTGATAAAATTTAGATTTCTATAAATCCATTTTTGTTAGCTAAAGATCAACTGAGGATAATGTCAAATACATAGTCCAAATTTAAAATCCAAAGGGATAAATGGATAGAGAGAAGATCAACGGATGAGATGACGCAATTTTGACTCAGATTCTGACTGGATATATTTTAGTATTTAAATAATAACTTTCGCTACCGAAATTCAAGTTTGATGATTCAAGATGATCCAGAAAGAAGACTTAAAGGGCTACAACTCTTAAGTTTATCACTATTTCTAATTATATCATTTGATTAGTTATATTCATCAATCAACACGCCTACAAGTTGCAGATCAGAACTGAATATCTACATCAAATCAAGTCTGAAGATAAGGGGAGGATTCAAATTCAGAAATAGCCAGCTTCCCCTATCTCCATACTCCTTTACCCTCTATATTTCTCCTATAAATATCTGCAATCTCAAAGGCAAAAGAGAGACGATCAAGCAGAGAGTAGAATTTAAGCTATTCTGTAGTTTGTAACTTAGGTTTTTAGTTTTCTTTTATGTAATTTTTATTTTCTTTATATAACTGAGAGGAGATGAGACTTTCATGGAGGAATGAGAACAAACTTGTACTGAGGGTGACACCGGTATAAGTAATCTTTCCTTTCATTGTTATTTGAATCGAATCGAAGTTTTTTTTTCTTTTCTATTCTTGTTTTTATTTGCTTCCCTCTTCTGTGTTTGTGGATCCAAATGAATCCGATAGCTTCGAAGTTGTCTTGCCCTTTCTAGTGCCGTTGATGACTTATTGATCTAGCTAAACCTGCATAAAAAAAATGTAAAAATTTTGGACAGTGCTAGGTCTTCAATTCTACCGTGTAGCCTAGGGCTAACGGGTCGTGATCCACAGGGAGGGACATCGATGGGAGCGTTGTGTAAGTTTCTTTCTTTTAATATAGCAAAACTAGTTAATATTTATTTTCTCAGTTTTATTAAAAAAATAAAAATAGTTAAGCTTGTCTAAGAAGGAGATGGTAGAAGAAGAGATGGTGTTGTTGTTATAAGTACAAAAGAAAAGTAAACAGATAAATAAAAGTGTAGGTGAAAAATCAAAAATAAAAAAAATTTACCTCTACTGTTTGAATTATAATGAAAATTACCTTGAAGTAAATAAAGCAAAAGAGAAGAATAAAAAAAAGCAGGGCTTCGGCGAGATCGAGCACAATGAGAAAAAGTGAAAAACCTCCATTGATTGTCACCTTCAATATCTGTTTCTTGAGAAAGGATTATAATAGCGTCACTCTACAATAAGTCTTCCTCTCTTTTAATCATGTAACTCTCTCTAACCTAAGTTATAAAGAAAAATAAAAATTACATTGAAGAAGAAAAGAAAAACCTAAACTAAAGCTCTCTCTCTAAGATGGTGCCTTTTCTGCCTTTGAGATATGAGGGTACTTATAGAAAAAAATCAGAGGGATAGAAAGCGTATGAAAATAGGAAGAGCTGGATATTTCTGAATTTGAATTCTCCCCTTATCTCCAAACTTGATTTGATTTATTCAGAAATTAATTCTGATCTGCAGCTTGTTGGCATGTTGATTGCCGAATATCACTTAACAAATGATAGAATTGTAAAGAGTAATCAACAGAAGAATTGTAGTCCTTTAAGTCATCTTTCTATTGCATCTTAAATCATCCGATTTGAGTTTTGATAGAAAATGTTATGATTAAAATTCTAAACTATATCCAACCTGAATCCGAATCTAAATTGCTTCATCTCATCCATTGATCTTCTCTCAATCCATTTATTCTCTTGGATTTTCAATTTGTCTTCCAAAATTGATAAGATATTCATTTATCTTCAACGAAATAAATAGGGTCTTCAAATAATCTATTTTTCTTTGAAATGAGATGATATTATCTTATCTAATATATTCAGTTTTTAGATAAGATACCTTATATAACCTTTGGATTTGAATCGATCTCTTTTCTTTTAAAGTTTTGAATTTAATTGGATAAATTTCATGATTATCTTCTCCCTATCATACCCTGCATGAATTAAGACATTAAGACAATTTATTTGGAATATTCATCACAGAATATATGTAGGAATGTTATAATATTTATGAATATATGTGTCCGAACACACCCTGACACTTATCTTTTACTTGTCCTCGAGTAAAATAAAAGTAGAGCTAACCTATCCTAACTCACTTTTGTAGGAATCACGGTTGCACTTAGCGCGTGCAACAAACCGTTAAACATCTAGGTTACCCCTAGAAGACGAGTTTTGTCTTGTGAGGGTTTTCAGTAGATTACACCCACAAAATCCTTGAAGAAAAAGAAATAAATTGTTAGTATTTTTTTTGAAAACGCATTTTGAAGAAAAAAATATTTGAAGTATTAATGTAAAATTTTAAGTAATCTATAAGTCATAGGATTATTAAAACTTAGTCATTTTTAAACTTAGTCTTTATTCAAAAACTTATTTTCAATTAAAGTAAGGATTAAAACTGCATTCCTCATCTAGTCTATTATTTTACACTAAGTCATATGCACCTTGTGATCGTGAAAATTTAGCTCAAGATTCTTTAACTCTAACTCTTATACCTAATTATTATTATTTTTTTATGGCGGTAATATCCCATAGCTCTATTAGGCTTTCTAATTCACCAATGTAATGAGTCTTAGTCGGTGACTCCCAAACCAGACGGTTCTATTACACTGGGTGAGAAAACACCCAAAGACTTAGGACTCGATCAAATAAGGCCACAAAACTAATGATTTTTATTTATATGAGCCACTTTTAGGCGTGGATACTTATGCTTTATGAGGCACAAATACCTAACTTAACCAGAGGATTTTTTTTTGATATATGTATATATATATTTTATATAAGGCATAAGAATCTTTGTTTTAGAACCCTAAGTGTGTAAGTGTATAAAATATACATATTTCATCAAGATAAAAACTAAGACTAAATTACTTTTCTAATTTTTCTTCCTAACCTCAAATTCAAACAAATAATTTATTTTGACCAAGTATAAGAAATCCTAATTGTGATCCTCTTATTCCTTAAAATTAACTTAATTTTTTACAAAAATAAGTCAAAGTATTAATTTTCTTTTCAAAAAGTTTTAAAGAAAGATTTTTTTTATAAAATTAGTGAAGTTAGCATGTTAGTAAACCCTCCCCCACACCTAACTCATGCATTCTTCTCAATGTATGAATGAAATGCAATAATACATGAAAAAGGAAAAAGGGAAGAAAAGTTGTCACCTCAAGGTGGTGGTTCCGGTGGTGGACTCATTGGGCCAAGCGTTTCTGCCAATCTAAATATTGTAGATTTTTATGGAACCCACCTTTCATCACCTCTTTCTTATTAACATTTTTATATTCCCCAATATGATAGGATCATGCAAGATCCTAACATGAATTTTTTCCCATTATCTGACCAGTCTTGGGATATCATCACAGAGTCATATTGATCTAAACCTTGGTCCAACAATGGAATGTGATTTTGTAGAATGGATGATTTGGGCTCAACAATGAAGGGAATGGGAACCAATACTGACTCAGGAATAAAACTCAAATCAAGTTTAGATTCGAGAGTAGGAGTTGGTTCATGAGTTTGGTCCAAATCATAGAATTGAAGTTCACATTCATTTAATGTGACTATCCAAAATAAGTGGTTCATGTTCAAACTCTATAGGGATAAGAATCAGTGTTGGCTTCAGAATTAGGTCCGAATCGGGTAAGGATACCAGAGTCAGCATAGATTCAAAAAGTGAAATTGAATCACAACATTGAAAATTGGTATCACATTCATCTTCAAGTTCAATCTCATTGAAATGAAAACTTGCCAATTTGTCAATGGGTTGATATTGGTCAAATTCAAAATTATGTGGTGAATTTGAATCTTGGTTAAAATCTCCAAGATACCATGATTCTTCATCAATATGGTTAGGAGAATCAGGAGTGATCGAAAATGTGTTAGGTAGAGTTTCCTCATTCCTATCATTAATTGTTTTGACCAAATGACACACTTTTCCTTCTAGCCTATTGAGAGATTGGAGATGATCCATTTGGGATTGAATAATATCATTTTGGGACTGAATCACGAATTCCATAGTCTTTTCTAAGTAAACCGGTTCTTTTTGTTGTGGTTGGACTTGAAAATTGGAGTAAGAATCTTGGATTTGGGAATTGTTTGGGAGAATTGAGTCCGCTATGATTTGTACTTATCGTGTGGACTCAAGAAATGCTTCAAAAGTCTTTTCTAAAGAAGATTTCTCCTCTATAGATTGGTCTTGATATGGATTATATGAAGCTGTTTGTTGCTGAGGTTGTTGATGGTAAGACTCGGGAGAGTTGTATCCCTACTGACTCAGTGAAGAGTGGTGATGGTTGTCTCATTCTTATTTATAATACTGGGATTGGGCATATATTGATTCAGATAAGACCAATCTGGCATACTTCATTGGTTAGAGTTAAAGTTATGTAATGCCGGATTGGTAATATCCGAATTAAAAGAGGTTGGGGTGAAATATGGATTTGAGTTATAATCAGAATAATTATAATTATAATCTATTTTCACAAGAACAAATAAAAACAAACAAATAAACAAACAAGAAAATAAATAAATATCTAGCTTATGTTAGGGTAGA
Source organism: Agave tequilana (assembly GCA_038442645.1). NCBI lineage: Eukaryota > Viridiplantae > Streptophyta > Magnoliopsida > Asparagales > Asparagaceae > Agave > Agave tequilana. The sequence continues at coordinate 53,990 of JAVJIF010007821.1, forward strand.
GCTTAGACCTAGATGACTCCTAACTGTTGATTATCCACATGAGGTATATTGTAGAACCTGACCATAAGTTAATCGGATAGGTAGGGGTAAGATTGATGGGAGGTATCCGTGCTAAGAAACGGGCCTAATTATGCAAAACCACCAGCCTTCGGGGTTTCGTCCCTCAATCCCTAACCTTAAACACCGATTTGGCAAGAGTCAACTTCTAACAACTTCCCCCTTAGGTCAATCCCTATTTGAGTCCGAGATGTCCCTAGGGCCAACGTCTACTCAATTTTATGTTAGGCTGGGTTAGTGAGTGAGAAGATGATTTTGAGGATAAAAAAGGGTAAAGACTTTCCCACCTTATCTTGTTTAAGGATATGCCCTTAGTCTTTTTAGTGTAATGTACAAGTATAAAGCAAAAGGTAATATTCAAGCAATATGAATCACTCAAAATATTTTTCCTAAAGTATATGCAATGCACACATACCTTTTCTCCAGCACTCTTCAACTGTAATGTAAAGAAACGAAATAGACAGATGCCCTAATTTGCAAAAGTCTAAACATTTTTTAGCATTTAGAAAGCAACAAGTTACTGTTGATTATAAATTGTACAGAGTGAGTTAAACAGATAAAGTAATAAGTGCAGAGAGCTAAACTCTAAAAAGCAAATAAGAAGAGACTATAGTTAGTAGTTCACCACAGTTGTGGGCTCTGATGCTCTGCCTTCTTGGACAGAGGAACAGAGTAGCAATATATCCACTGCCGCTCTTAGTTTTCTATAATTAGCCCCTGTTTACCAAAATAAAAAAGAAAAGGGATTAATTCGTTAAAGTAAATCAAAAAGAAAAGAAAACTTAACGTCCCTCCCTGGCAACGGTGCCAAAATTATTATCTAGCCAAACTTGTACAAAAAAATGCAGAATTTAGAACAGTGCTAGGTTCTCAATTCTACCGTGTAGTCTAAAGTTAACGGGTCGTGATCCACAGGGAGGGACAACGATGGAAGCGTTGTGTAAGTTTCTTTCTTTTAATATACCAGAACTAGTTAATATTTGTCTTCTCAGTTTTATAAAAAGAAAATAAAAATAGTTAAGCTTGTCTAAGAAGGAGATGGTAGAAGAAGAGATGGTGGTGTTGTTCTTTTAAGTACAAAAGAAAAGAAAATAGATAAATAAAAGTGTAGGTGAAAAAATCAGAAATAAAAAAAAACTTCCCTCTACTGTTTGAATCATAATGAAAATTACCTTGAAGTAAAGTAAAGCAAACGAGAAGAATAAAAAAAAGTAAGGCTTCGGCGAGATCGAGCATAATGAGAAAAGTGAGAAACCTCCATTGATTGTCACCTTCAATATCATTTTCTTAAGAAAGGATTACAATAGTGTCACTCTACAATAATTCTTCCTCTCTTTTAATCATATAATTCTCTCTAACCTAAGCTATAAAGAAAAATAAAAATTACATTAAAGAAGAAAAGAAAAACCTAAACTAAAGCTTTCTCCCTGAGATGGTGCCCTTTCTGCCTTTAAGGCATGAGGGTATTTATACGAGAAAATCAGAGGGATAGAAAGCGTATGAAGATAGGAAGAGCTGAATTTTTCTGAATTTGAATTCTCTCCTTATCTCCAAACTTAATTTGATTTATCAAGAAATTCAATTTTGATCTATACCTTGTTGGCGTGTTGATTGCTGAATATCACTTATTAAATGATAGAATAGAAAAAAGAGTGATTAATAGAAGAATTTAGCCCTTTAAGTCTTCTTTATGTAGCATCTTGAATCGTCAGATTTGAGTTTCGGTAGCAAAAGTTATGATTAAAATGCTAAATTATATCCAGCCTAAATCGGAATCTAAATTACTTCATCTCATCATTGATCTTCTCTCAATCCATTTATCCTCTTGAATTTTCAATTTGTCTTCTAGAATTGATAAGATATTTATTTATCTTTAATGAAACAGATAGGATTTTCAAATAATCTATTTTTTCTTTGAAATGAGATGATATTATCTTATCTAATATATTCAGTTTTCAGATAAGATAGCTTCTATAACGTTTGGATTTGAATCGATCCCTTTTCTTTTGAACTTTTGAATTTAGTTGGATAAATTTCATGATTATCTTTACCCTATCATATCCTGCATGAATTAGGATATTAAGACAAGTTATTTGTAATATTCATTACAGAATATATATAGGAAGGTTATAATATTTATGCAATATATGTGTCCAAACACTTATGGTGATGGATATCCATTTCTATGGTAGTGTAGGTTGCCCCTTCATCTTATAGTGCAAATCGGGAATGGAGAAGAACCTATTTGTCATACTTCGCTCACCTTCAAATAAAGGTACATCGTCGATACGGGTCAAAAGTAAGCAGGCGCCGAAGAGGTAAGTATGTTTTTTAGGATTTAGTTTTCTTTCTTTTAATTCTTTAGTTTAGATCACTAACACCATTAACACCCAACTCTTTTATCACTCTTTTCAATTTTTTTGTATATATCTATTTTCTATTTTCTCCACCTTCTCAATCTATCACTTTCTTCCTAACTTAAGCTAAACTTATTTTTCCTTTTCTTTTAAAGAACTAAAAGAAGATTTGTAATCATACTTTGTAACTTAAAAGAGAACTTATTAAAAAACTTCCATCGCTAGTCCTTTCTTGTGGATCATGACCCGCATAGTCACTTGCTATTGCGGTAGTATTGAGTACTTGCACTCTTTATTTTAAGTTCTGAATTCTGTATATTTATGTGCAGATTTTAACTCAATCATTTGTGTGCTACTTTTAGTTAGTATAAGTTTTTAAATTTCGCATTTGATTAGCATATCACCTGTCACCCCCTTTAGGTGATTTACAATGAGGTCCTCTACAACGTCATGAATAAGAGAGAACTGCTGATCTTTGGTGTAGGTTGGAGAGCCTTTACATGACAAAGAGTTTGTCGAACAAGCTCTTCATGAAGAAATAATTATACAACCTTTAGATGTAGAAAGATATGCCTATTCTATAACATCTAAATGCTTTTAATAGGATTTTAAGTGACTTGTTGGCTTTGGAGGCAAAGTTAGAAGAACACAAAGCTCTTCTATTACTCTCTTTTCTTCAATTAAGTTATGACTACTTGGCGACCATTATCATGTATGATAAGAAAATCTTAGAGTTGAAAGACATCTGACAGACGCTTCAGAACAATAAGTTAATGAAGAAGACGAATTTCACAGAGGAGGCTTCATGACTGATTGTCAAGGATCAAAAGGGGAGCAAAGAAGAAGACCTAAAAGGGATTCAAATGCTTCTAACGGTAATGCTTGCTACTACCGTAAGAAACTAAGGCACATCAAAAAAAATTATATGGAATATAAGTAGATACTGAAGAAGAAAGGTAGTAAGGATTCTAATGGGGCTAGTGACAGTGGAAAGTCAAAATAAGCCGGTATTGTCGAAAAAGCAAATCAAAATCCTTGTGATGTCTTGACAGCCCAGTCAGAAAAGAAAAAGTACTAAGATTCTTGGTTACTTGACTCGAGGTAAACATACCACATGTGCCCAAAAGATAGTGGTTTAGTATATACAAGCCTTTCGATGGAGACTCTGTCCTGATGGGTAATGGCGTCATGTGCAAGACAGTTGGCATTGGCAATATCTGTATAAGAATGTTTAAGGGACATGTTCAAACCCTTATGAACGTACGTCATGTTTCAGATTTAAGGATGAATCTTCTCTTGTTTGGAGCTTTGGAAACTCAAGGTGCAAGTTTTTATGTGCAGACGGAGGCATTAAAGTTACCATAGCTTCATGACGATTCTCAAAGGAGAACTATCGACAAACTTGTACAAGATGATTAGGAGCGTTATTGTTGGTGACGGTTTAGCAGTAACAGAGAAAGAGGACACTACAAGAGTTTTGCACATGCGTGTTGGACACGTAAGTGAGCGAGGTATTCAAACCCTATACAATAAAGGTGCTCTACTATGTATCAAATATTGCAAACTCAATCTTTATAAATTTTGCATTATGGGTAGACAACATAGAGTAGCTTTCTCTACATCATAGCACAAGATAAAGGGCTTGCTAGATCTCATATACATGAATGTGTTGGGACCTTCGCTTGTAGCATCCATTGGGGTGCTAAGTACTATGTCACATTTATACGTGACTTCTCCATGAGAGTTTGGGTATATTTCTTGAAACAGAAATCAAAAGTATTTCAGAAGTTTAAAGAGTGATAAACTAAGGTGGAGAATCAGAAGGGGCGAAAGGTGAAAGTCTTGAGGTCTGACAATGGAGGCGAGTATACCTTTACAAAATTCAAAACTTACTTGGCAGATAAAAGCATCAAACACTAGCTAAGTATTTTAGATTAACCAGAATAGAATGGAGTAGCAGAAAGATGAATAGACACTTACAGAGCATACCTGTAGTAACAGATTACAGGCTGACATGGCAGAAGGATTTTGGGCAGAAGCAGTGAGTCATACATGCTCTCTTGTAAGCAGGTCACCATCTACAACCGTTAATCTCCAGATCCCAAAGGAGATATGAAAGGGAGAGTCTGTGGATTATTCAAACTTATGGATTTTCGGTTGCCCAGCGTATAGTTTGGTTGATAGTCAAAAAAGAAACAAACTGGAGTCTAAGTTTAAGAAGTACAACTTCATCGGATTCACCAAAGGAGTCAAGGGTTTCAGACTTTGGGATTCGGAGACAAGGGGCACTTTCACTAGCAGAAATATGGTCTTTACGGAGAATCAATTTTGCAAGAAAGGTCGAGACGAAGGATTAAATAAGGTGAAGTTCCAGATAGTTCAGCAGATGCTCAAGTAAAGGGAGATAAATTCTCAGATGGCTCAAAAAAACATGATGGGTCAGATGAGAAATCCTTATATTCAGATGAAGACGAAGAGGAGGCTACTTAAGAGCAGCTTAGACCATTAAGGCAGTCAGTTAGAGTTACGGTACCACCAACAAAGTATGACAGGGAAGATGATCATGTCTCTTTCGCATTGATAACAGAAATAGGAGATTATAGCAGTTATAGGAAGGTGATCGAGACAGATGATAGTGATAAGTGGATTACAGTCATGGAACGGAGATGGAGTCTTGGGAGAGAAATCAAACATGAGAGTTGGTGGATCTTTCAAAGAATTTTATGGCAATAGGTTGCAGATGCGTCTTTCGTAAGAAAGACAATGAGCAGTACAAGGCAAGGTTAGTTATCAAAAGATATGCTCAAAAGTAGGGTATTGATTACAATGAGATCTTCTCTCCTGTAGTCAAGCATACGTCTATTCAGATATTATTGACGATAATCATTTAGTTTGATCTAGAGTTGGAGCAGTTGGATGTCAAAACAACATTTCTGCATGATGAGCTGGAGGAGAAAATATACATGATGCAACCTTTAAGGTATATCTAGGAAAGTCAAGGAAAGAAGGATTCTCAAGAAGTTCCCCTATGGACTTAAGCAGTCTCCTAGCAGTGGTATAAACGGTTCGACTCTTACATGATCAAGCCAGATATACTCGATGCGAGTGTGATAGTTGTGTCTATTTCAAGCAGAATAATAATCCAACATATTTGCTATTGTATATGGACAATATGCTGATTACTACAAGAAATAAGGCATATATTTAGAAGTTTAAATCTCAACTAAAGAGGAAATTCGACGTGAAGGATTTTGGAGAAGCCAAGAAGATATTTGCTACAGAGATTACTCTGTAGACTATCTAAAAATCACTAAAGACAAGTCATCCAAAAGCAGAATTCAAACTCCAGACGCAAGGCTAGTCATCACCATCAGTGCAGCATCAAGACGCGAGGGTTGAAACCCGCGTCTCAATATCACTGCAAGGATCGAGACGCGAGGGTTGAAACCTGCGTCCCAGTATTATTGCAGTGCCAAGACGCAGAGTCCAAAGCCCGCGTCTCACGTAAAGCTTGACGCAGAATTAGAAGCTCATGTTTCTCAAACATCACTTTAGCAACAAGAAGCGAGGCTCGAAACCCGCGTCTCAGTTATAACTACTCTTATTACTGGGTCAATTACTGCCCACGTAACGAGGGAGTTAACCCCCATTATGGAATGTTTTTAGGGGATATGTTCACCCCCCGAAACCTCTATAAATAGCCCAGTTTGCTATGAAAGAGGGGTTGGAAAAGGTCGGATAATTCTTACTAAAAAAGAACGTCAGTTGTAAGCTGTAGAAACACCAAGATTTCCAGCTGAAAAGGAAGAGAGAGTTCAACTCTTCTAACAACTTGCTGCGTACAAGTTCGTATTTGCCTACACTCTCTTTGAGATTCTTGACGGATAGAAGCTGTGTTACTTCGTCCACCTTCTAAAGAGAGGATTCCTAAAAGGTCCTGACGTTCATCCGGTTAACGGAAAACAAGATTCACTTTCCATCGCCACATTAATAACCCGACACTAAACAAAGGAGAGATTCAAGTTTGGATATCTTCCCTCTCTTATAAGAGGATTATTGATCCGCTGTAACTTTCTTTACAATCAAATAAAGAATTTACTCCTCAATCTTCAATTTTCCCCCAACTAACAAGAGATGGCGACTCCGCTGGGGACAACTTTCTCTACTGATGAGCAAGTTGTGGCACAAGGTGACGTCACCTATATGGGAAAATGATTGAATCACTTGTCTGGAGTTCGATCAGGTAAAGTATGAAGAGTTCCTCTCTTCTGGCTCCAAGAGCCCTAAGGCGTGGCAGTACCGTAAAGTCTCCTCGGGGACTTGCTTTCGAGTCTGCTCTGAGATCCTCTCAGACGCGACTAGCAAGAAGGATGTTGTGTCTAATCGCATCATACGTAACGCCCGCGTCAACGTCTCCCATGAGACCTGTGTGGTTAACGTTGCCAATGTTCAGCCCGTTCATACCCATCCCCTTCCTCAGCACCAAGTTACCGGGGGTTCCCATCAACCCGTACGGCATAACCGGAATACTGAGCGACGACAGAGACGGCGTGCGCGTCAACTACAGGCGCGAGAAGCTGGAACAACTGTCTGCCCAACAGATGTAGGACGCAAGGTTCAAGCCCGCGTTTCTTCTGAATCACGTCAGATACGTGAAGTTCACGTTTGGAAACCCAAACGCGAAGCCCAACGGGCTTGCGTTTCCAAAGTGCCACCTCCCAAACGCGACAATCAGTAGCGCGAGGTTTGTGCTTCTCATCTGAGACACGAGACCCGCGTCTCTACAATTATACGCGGGACATAGAAGGCCTGCATTTCTCAAGTGTCGCTAGCCAGACGCGACAATTAGCAACGCGAGGTCCGTGTCTCTTCTCAGCAGAGGCGCGAGACCCACGTTTCACAGCCAAAACGCGAGAGCCGCGTTCATCTTACAGGACATGAGCTCTGCGTCTCAGAACCTTGCGTCTCAGCTTTGCGAAGTAAGGATAGCTCTCGGAAGCTGAAAATCCCTCAACAACCCGAGGTTGATCTCTTTGATCCCCTCCCACGGACCTAAGAGATTATTTGACAAAGAAGAGGAGTGCTAATTTATCACTCCATCTTATTACTATGAACGGGTTATCACAACAATGCTCTCTAAGTGCCGCTGCAATTCATATGCGAGCCGACGGTCGATATTCAGACAGTCGACCCCAACTTCCCGATCAGCCAAAAGATATCGCTCCCACAGAAGAAGGACCTTCTCTGACAAGGAGTACCCTAAAATCATTGCAAACATGACAAGAAGAAGTAGGAAAAAATAACCAGTGGTCAGCTCTGACGAATCCGACACGGAACCAGAAGGAGTGTATCAGCATACTCACACTCGGACTGGTGCGGTCGTCCCGATCAACTACAATGCCCTAGCTCGGGGCATTGAAGTAAATGAATCGCATTCCATCGTTATAGAATCGCAGGCTTCAAACTCTTCCATAGAGAAGGAAGCTCTCACGTACATGACAAATACTCCTGAGGAGACGGCTAGGCGCTTTGAACAACAAGCCCAGGTCCAGAGGAAATAATTCGAGATGATTCGTGCTCAATAAGAATTCATCGATTCCCTCAAACAGATGTTTGCACAATTGCTTGAAGATAAGAGGAAGTCAACCGATAAAATCTCCTCTAAAAAGTCTAAAGGCAAACGAAAAGAAGGTGAAAGCTCATCTTCTGTACATATCAAGGAGAAAGAGCAATCTACTTCTGAGTCATCTAAATCCTTATCTAAGGGGGAAGGCAACCCGGACCATGGAAGGATTCATTCTAAAAGAATGAGTCAATTGGAGTAACGTCTAGAGGCCCTTACCAATTGAAAAGGCCTCCAAGAAGCAGGAGTGGCCCGGCCATATCCGGTCGAGTGGGACCTTGCTCCATACCCCCTCAAGTTCAAAGCTCTGACCCTACAGGCGTTTGACGGCAAAGGGTCACCGAACTAACATATCTACTATTTCAAGTCTCAGACGGGGAACGTGATAGATAATGATGCCATCTTAACAAGTTTGTTCATCGGCACTCTAAAAGGGCTTGCCTTTGAATGGTTCATGAAGCTCCCAGAAGGCTCCATTAAAAATTGGAGTGATCTGGAGAAGCTCTTTCTAACGCGCATTTTTGAAGATGACTCAGAGATCACAATGCCTACTCTCTTGGCCACAAAGCAGCGAAAGGGAGAGTCAGTCAAATTATTTGTAGAGAGATTTCAGAATATGACACTCCAATGTCCTAGCAGTATAACCCAAGTCACCCTGGTAGAAATGTGTCGCCACAATCTACAAACGTCACTCCTTGTCCAAATAGGAGTTGCTAAAAGCCACACCTGGAAGCAATTGGTCCAGTAAGGTGAACAGGCTGAAGAAATTGTCGCCAGGGTTAGGGCAGAAGAAAACAAACTCAGACCCGAAAGGTCGACAAGGCGCACGCCAGAAACATCTTTTCAACCAAAAAGGAAAGATAACTTGGCGACAGAGACAAAATCTCCTGTCAAACCTCAGCTGGTCAAGAGAAGTGGCTCTTCAAGTCAGCCACACGCTAATAAGCAGTATTCCTTCAAAGACAAACTTGTTGATTCATTGTTCAAGTTCTTAACAAGAGTAACAGATTGAAGCTTCCTGAAGCTAGACGTCCTGAAGAAGTCAGTAAAACCGATAATCCTAACTACAGCCTGTATCATAGGATACTGGGGCACCCCATTAAGAGCTGTTATGTCTTCAAAGACATCCTTCAGGCTTTAATTGATGCAGAGATACTAAAACTTCATCCAGAGCAGAAGAAAGTGACGGCTAATATGACATCATTCCTCTAGTTTGGAAGACAGCCTCCAGCACCCTCCGGAGTAGTTCCCATCCCGAAAGGGGAACTAAGAATGATCAATATGGACCCTCATCATCAACAAGAGAAGGGTCTCGTACCTGTCTCCACACCTTAGGGGAAAGTTATGTGGGTTCATCCCGACCTTATGGACAGCCAACAATAGACCACTGTTACCAGCAGAAGGTCCAAAGGCAAGGCGAAAGCTTCGTCCTGTAATGCAGTGTGCGCTTCTTCCCGAGAAGTAGAAACCGATATCCCCTCACTAACTGATTCAGAAGAGAAAATAATAGTTCTTGCTATAGAACCTAATAAACTACTTGCGGCAGAAACTCGTTCGGGTCAGTCATATTTAAAAAAGTATGACGAAATGGTGGCAAGCCCTCCTAAACCCACTACAGAGCCAGCCAAGCCCTCCACGAAACAACTGGTGGAGAAGCAAAAAGAGCTTCAGTTTTCTAAAGCTCTCCCATAGGACAACGCGGAAGGATCTACAACACCTTACCGCTTTGATGTCCTGGCTCAACTGGCCAATATCCCGGCCAAAATCACCCTTTATGAGCTCCTGAGGCTATCAAAGTCAGCCAGAGAAGCTCTGAGAGAAGCCCTAGCTAATGCTAAGGTCATCATGACCCAGATACCGGCTGGACAACGGGAGGAAGATGTAGAGGATTGCCTCGATGCCTCCCAAACTACTCCCTGCATCACCTTCACGGCAGATGATATGCAAGTTAAGAGGAAACATGATCGGCTCCTATACTTCACAGGGTATATTGGATCATCTGAAGTAAGCAACATTCAGGTAGATCTAGGATCCGCGTTGAGCATTACACCTCGCCGGGTCATGCAACATTTAGGGATTCCTACCCACCGATTGAGCGCCACCCAGACTATCATTTATGGTTTCAATGCCAATGGTACGCGCCCGATGAGGAAGATCAAGCTCAAATGCCAAATTGGGGACTTAAAGTCCGAAGTGACGTGCTATGTGATCGATGCCAACACTTCATACAATTTGCTGCTTGGATGACCATGGATTCATCGTAAGTCCATCGTCCCCTCCACTCTCCACCAAGTTATAAAATACATCGATGGAAGTGGGAAGGTACGAACGTTGATTGCTGAAAGGCATCCGTTCAAGGGGGTAGAGAACTATTTCACACTCTCTCCTGTACCAAGACTCTCTGAAAACAAACGAGAACCTAAACCAGAAGAACCAGACTCTGGTAATGAAGCTGACACCGAACCAGAGAAAGAAGAGTGCATGTGGGAATTAGATCCACTTGTAACGAGTATTAATAAGCTCGATGTTAATAACACCGTCGATGATGTAGGTGGGTGGTATATTAATGAAGAGTTAAATTTGACTTATTTTTCTGTGCACGCTTCTGATTCAGTGCCATCAGACACTAGTACCAAAGTGGATAATGACCCCTGGTCAGCAATGGATGCTCTGACATCATTGCATGTACCAATGAAGTCATCTTTCAAAATGTACCAAGATGTCGGTGATGCGCAAGAATCAGTATTCATGGTCCCAGTAAGACGCAAAAGCTAAAAACCAATCCTTTCGGACAAATCAAGTCCGAACTGATGTCTCGTGAAGAGTCAGAAAGCGAGAATGAACCTCCTCAGTTCACCCATTATAAGCCAAGTATACTCAAAATGATGGAAAGCATGGGGTATGATCTGACAAACGGTCCTGGGTTGAACTTCGGCAAAGAAAGTAGAACACTACTCCGATCTTTCGTTCCGAAAAGGAAAACCCCTGATTATTATCATTGAACTCGCAGGGGTTTGGGTTATGTGTCAACCCCAATCCCGTCAGCCTCTGAGTCTGAAGAGTTACTATACCATAACTACTCATCTGGCACGTCATCGTGGGAGTCAGATGTTAGTGTTGGCAACCTGAGAACTTTTAGTATATATGGTTTCAGCAAGCCACCTGGAAGACAGAGATGAAGAATGATCCAGTCTGATATAGATCCTTGGATCAAACACCAAATACTCTCTGGGATACTCGCTTTGAACAGCGCGAGCCACACACGGAGGATAAAGTTGCCCAGATTAATCTGAGAGATGAGGCTAATCCTAAGCCCATCTTTATAAGCGAAAGCCTATCATCCTCCGAGAAAGAAGATTTAATATCTCTTGTGTGAGAGTATATAGATGTTTTTGCTTGAAATTATGAGGACATGCCTGGGCTTGATCCTCGAGTGGCTATGCATCGCATTAACATTAATCCAGACGTGAAGCCAGTCAAACAATAGTAGCGACAGTTCCGTCTAGAAATAATGGATTCAATCCAGTCAGAAGTCAAAAAATTCATAGACTCTGGCTTCATTAAGGAAGAGCAACATCCTGATTGGGTAGCCAATATCGTTCTCGTTGCTAAAAAGAACAGAAAGATCCAAATTTGCATTGATTTTCGCGATCTAAATGAGGCCTGCCCCAAAGACAAATTCCCTCTCCCAATCACGGATGTCATGATTGACAATACATGCGGGTTTGAGCGAATGTCCTTCATGGATGGATTCTCAGGGTATAATCAAATCAAAATGTATCATGATGATGAAAAACATACTTCTTTCAGGACACCACTGGGGGTATATTGCTATATTGTCATGCCCTTCTGACTGAAGAATGTGGGGACAACATATCAGAGAGCTATAAATGCAATTTTTCACGAGCACATGCGTAAAATAGTGGAATGTTATATTGACGATATTGCAGTGAAAAGCCGCACCAAAGGTGATCACATAACCGATCTGAAGACAATTTTTAAAATCATGCGGACACATCAGTTGAAGATAAACCCCACCAAATCCTTCCTGGGGGTGGCCAGCGGCAAATTCCTAGGGTTTGTGGTAACTTCCAAAGGAATTCATTTAGACCCAGAAAAGTTCGTGCTATCCAGGAGATGCAACCTCCAAGGAACCTCAAGGAGCTTAGGGGATTAAAGGGACGACTGGCATACATCCGAAAGTTTATCTCAAATCTCTCTGAAAGATACCAACCCTTTACCAAATTGATGAAAAAGGGTGTCTCATTCATCTGGGATGATGCTTGCCAATAAGTATTTGAGGAAATCAAACGATACCTCACGCAACCACAAATCCTTACAGCTCCGGTATCCGGAAAACCTTTCCTGATATATCTTCGAGTGATGGATCATTCTTTAGGAGCTTTCCTAACCCAAAATAATGATCATGGACATGAGCATGCAATCTACTATCTGAGTAGGACTATGATCGGAGCCGAGCATCGGTACAATCCGATCGAAAAGGAATGTTTGGCATTGGTGTTCGCCGTCCAGAAAATGCGACACTACTTGGTGGGCCAGACTATAAATGTCATATCAAGGGTTAACCCTTTGAGGTTACTCATGACGAAGCCATCATCACAAAACGGTCGACTGGCAAAATGGGCCATACTGCTATCCCAATATGAAATGTGCTTTTTATCACAAAAAGCCGTGAAGGGACAAGCGGTGGCGGATTTCTTGGCTGAGCATCTAGATCCGAGATCAACCAAACTTTACGAGGATCTCCCAGACGAAGTCGCTGAAGTTTGTCTGACCCAGACATCTTTTGAAAGACAAGTGTGGCAACTCTTCTTCGATGGTGCATCGAGAACAGGTCCGCAAGGGCATGTCATAGCCAGAGTGAGGATAGTACTCGTCTCTCCACAAAACTATGTGATTCCTCGAGCTTTCTCATTAACCGAGCCCTGCTCCAACAATGTAGCGGAATACAATGCCCTCTTGATTGATATGCAAATCGCCGATGAGATTGGCATTAAAAATCTCGAGGCATATGGTGACTCTAAACTCATCGTTAACCAAGTTTGCGGGGAGTACGAAGTCAGACATGAAGACTTAACACCCTACTACAAGGCAACTATCTCTATGGCTGAGGGGTTCGGAAACTTTTACATCGACCATGTACCACGCCAGCAAAATGCGCATGTAGATGCACTGGCATCTCTCGCTGCCTCTTTAGCCCTTCCAGCTGGAGTAGTAGAAAAAATACTTGTCTACAGCCACGACTTGTATTGCCCAAGAATCGCTTTTGAAGATCACAAAAAGCCGACAAAAGATTGTCAAGTCAAAGTAGCTCTTGAGTCGTTAGCCGGTTCAGAGCCTAGGGATTGGCGATTCCCTTACATTGACTATGCCTTATACGGTACCCTCCCTGATGATCCCAAAGAAGCAGCTGCCATTAGAAGGAAAGCTCCCAAATTCTATTATAATGCGATCACGCGAACACTGTATCGTCGATCGCATGACGGGATCTTTCTCCGCTGTCTGTCACAAAAAGAGGCGCAGGAGGTACTCAAAGAAGCGCATGACGGCATGTGTGAAGCTCATCAACCTGCTCCAAATCTTAGGGATTGACTCCGAAGATTAGGATATTATTGGCCTAGGATGATCCCTGACGCCATCACTTATGCCAAACGATGTTACGCCTGTCAAGTCTATGGCGATTTTATCCATTAAACACCAGGGTATCTTTGCTCTACAACTTCTACCTGGCCATTTGAGATGTGGGGGATGGACGTAGTCGGCCTTATAAGCCCACCATCATCTAAAGGACACCGGTTCATCTTAACCATAACTGAATACTTCTCTAAATGGGCCGAAGCTATCCCTTTGAGGGAAGTAAAGATATCTGATGTAATCAAATTCATTAAACATCACGTCATCGACCGTTTTAGTGTGTCACGACGAATTGTCCACGACAACGGGCCCCAATTCGTCAGTCAGGCTTTTTAGAGGTTTTGCAACAAGTTCAGAATCCAGAGTGTATCCTCAACGGCATACTACCCAGCTTCTAACGGCCTTGCGGAAGCTTTCAATAAGACTATTGGCAAACTTCTCATGAAATTCGTCTCAAAAAGCCAACGTGATTGGGACGACAAATTAGGTGAATGCTTATGGGCCTATCGCACGACAGTATGAACCCCAACGAAGACTACACCATTCTCCTTGGTATATGGGTGTGAGGCCGTACTCCCATTAGAAATCCAAATCCCATCTTTACGAGTTATCTTGACAGCAGAGATGACAAATGAGGAGAAACATCGACTACGACTCCAAGAACTGGAGGCCTTAGATGCTAAACGTCTGCAAGCCCAACAGCAAATCGAGCTCTACCAAGCTCGAATTACCAGAGCCTTCAACAAGAAAGTTAAGGAGCAAACTTTCAAGAAAGGTGACCTTGTCTTAACTGTCAGAAGACCTATGGTGATGACACATAAGACAAAAGGAAAATTTCAACCCAAACGGGAAGGACCATTTGTAGTAGAGTCGGTCTACTCAAATGGAGCATATCACCTCATAACCTCAGATGGTGATACGCTCATGATGCCAATCAACGGCAAATTCTTGAAGAAATACTACTCTTGATAGCACTCTTCTCCCGATCAAGTTAATATTGCACTTCTGATCAAAACTCCAAATCTAAGAAGAGTTTCTTTCCCTTACTAAATCGAGCACTGGTTGCATCATGATGCTTGATGTAAATATTGAGAAAGAAACAAAATGTGAAACTTTGGTTTTAGCATTAGTTACTCTTCTGATTGACATCTGATGCCTCTGACGGCCAAGGATAGAGGAAAATGTTGGATTTTAAGCCCAACATAAGTTTTCGATAACTCATCATGCTGAGGGGAATAACATGGCTAGCCCAACTCAAACGGTAGTTGGTAAAGACACACCAAATCTGTTGATAGCTGAAGGTTTGCTAAAAATCCTAGTGGTCTTGATTCCACTCTCTCCTCTAAAATTTCTTATTAATTCTCACCTACAGAATGGTAGGATCACAAAAAATACCGGTGTTCATCTCCTAAATGAAACGAACTGGATTCTGTCAAGTTAATATTAAACCTCTGACAACAAAACTCTTTAAAAATACTCGCTGTTATGTTAATATTACACCTCTAACGGCGAATTTTTCATGTCTCCAGAAAGTCAACAGTTGTCATGTTAATATTAAACCTCTAACAGTTCAGTTCACTTTCTACTAAAATCCCCTACCGATTCTCTTTCATAGAAGAGTAGGTCCACAAATGCAATCATTGCTATATTAACACTATACTCTGACAATGAAAAACTTCAATACTCCCCAGCAAGTACAAACTTTACTTGTCTCAACTCTATATGGAGTAGCAAGTTTTCAAATTTGTCAAGTTAACACTACACCTCTGACATTCCAAACTTCACTTGTCAATTCTCATCAATAGAATGAAAAATCCTCAAAATTGCTCATACCACAAATCGATTACTGTCAGGTTAACATCACACCTCTGACAAATTACTGTTAAGTTTAACACTACACCTCTAACAGTGATTGAGTTGCTGCCAAGTTCAATATTAAACCTTTGACAGTTACTTTTTCTCAGGTTTCTATATCAAAGCTGAGATGAGCGATGCTAAGTTTAACATCACACCTCTAGCGTCCAGTTCATTGCTAAGTTCAACAATACACCTATAGCCATGACTTCCCTCGGACTTCCTTGTCGAAGTCGAGATGACCAATACCAAGTTCAAAATTATACCTCTAACATTACCATCACTGCCAAGTTTAACATTACACCTATGACAGTGATGCTTTCAGTTTTCCTGAATGAAGCTGAAACACTCTTGAGTTAAGTTAATATCACACCTCTGACTCACATTCTTGTCCAGTTAACATCACACTTCTGACAAGATTTAACTCAACTCGTCAAGTTAATATTACACCTCTAACGGTAAAAGTTCTCCTAGATCCCCTGCAAGTCTAGTCTCACTTGTTATTCTTCAGAATAACAAGTCCACTTAAAAATATTGTTAGGTTAACATTATACCTCTAACAGAGTTTTCATTAAATCCCCAGCTGAGTCTTAGTCAAGTTAACGCCAAATCTCTGATGAAAACTCATTTGTAGTCCTCCGTGGGGTACAAATTTCACTTGTCATTCTCATTTTTAGATTGGCAGGTCCACAAGAACTATCCTACTCCTGTCAAGTTAATATCAAACCTCTGACAACATTCTTGAATTCCTAAAACAGGATTTTTCCCCAAACTTTAACTCGTTAAGACTATTATCACATTTTTAGCAAGTCAAAGTCCCTACTTCAATTTGTCTAATTTTCAATGCGAAAAAGGAATCCAAGGCAATATAAAAAGAAAAGAAAAACTGTCATTTTTATTTATATTCAAACATATGAAAGTGAAATAAGACGCTCTCTTATACAATAGGATTGAGGTTACAATAAAGGAGTACAAAGAAGTCCCTCTCTCTCAGTAAAAGGTTGCACTCACACCTTAAGGCATTTACACTACTAAATATATACAAGATGTTTGGAAGAGCGTCTAAGAAAGACTGATCAATGTGGAGACGATCGGATGCTGATTACACCATGACGCATGATGTAAACATTGAAGAAGCTCATTGCTGACCGAGAATAATGGTGTTTCTCGAGGTCGAAATGCAGAAGAATATTCTAATTCCACCCGACCAACTGGTGTAGGCCATGATTCTTCGTTGATGAACATGTCCACCACTAGAAAGTCATCTAATGAGCATGAATTTTTCATCGATGTCACTTCTAGGGGTAAGATTGGTGAAGGGAGGATCCGAGACCTTACAGGTGACGTCCTCTTTCCCGTGACCTGCAAGAGGACCATACCTACCACCATACGCACTGTGACTATGACAAACCCGGGGGCACTGCCGGTGCATCGTGTCTAATAAGATCTTGATGGATGTCATCAATCACGCAAATCCTCCTCGCCCATGAACAAGAGCCTTGATTTCTCCAGTGCTCGGCCATCGACCAAGCTCACTGGTCGAAATATTCTCCCAAGGGCCCAGCGAAGATGCAAAAGGCTGACTGAGACCGCCATAATATGCAAGAAATAAAAATCAAAAGTTTAAAATTCTATTAAGACAGAGATAGAAATGTAAAAGCAGACGCGGTTTGAAGTGGTAAACTTCAGACACAGAAATGACCAGTGCAGAAATTTTAAAGTTCTGTCAAGGAAACAGCATAAAAACTGAAGGACAGACGCGCTTGAAGTTGTGGACTTCAGATGAGATTTAACCAACACAGATCTGAACGCGGTCTGGTTTTAGACTCGCGTCCAAAATATGAGACGCAAGGTAGACCACACGCAGAAGTCGCCACACCCGCATTTGAGAAACAAAGGTTGCCACATCCAAGTCCAGAGGCCCCAAAATAATTAAAATTCTTTAAGTCAAGAACCTCAAACGCGAACTATATATATACCCAGCTCGTGTCTCAAGATTCAAATACAGAGTTCATCACACTCGCATTCAAAGGATTTTGAGTTAGAATTCGAGGTTAATCAACTCACGCTTCATCAAGAAGTCTAAAAGACGCGACTTCCGAATAACGGGCGCATCAGTCAGACTTCCAGAGAAAGATCAAGAGATCGATTCTCTTTGAGCGGCAAGAAAACAGAAACTCAGTGGGATTGCGTATTTCATGGCAACAAGCGGTTCCTACCCGCAGAAGAAACCTTTAGAGGTTGAACTTTATGCATCAAGGCGCAGCCGTAAAAGGTACTTAGAGCGATGCCTTTTGATCTTGAAATCACTTGACAGTGATAATCTCTGGAAAAGATTAAAGGAAAGCATGAAAGATTTAAGTTATCGCTGTTTATTGGAACACATCCTCTTGAAGAGAAGAAAAATAAGTCAAGACGAAGACCCTCAGAGCGCATGCACTTAAGGGAAACAGTCTAATAAACAGACTGTTAAGAAGATGAGGCCTATTTATGGGCAAGCCATAAGGCATATAATTAATGGCGTAAAAATTAGAGCCATCAACCTTAATTCCTGCACGAACGTCAAAGCCCAGTAAGGAGCTGACGCGTGGATTACCACTTCGGGAAACATCAGAGAACACAAGTCCCCAGTCGTCAACGCCGACTTGGCATTTAAAGGTTCAACTAGATCTTTAAGACGGGCTGCATATGACGCTTAGGAGGTTGCATCAAGTACAGACTCGAAGGTCGCGTCCTGAAATCTGCGTCCTTTCATGAACCCAAAGGTTGCGTTCTTTTCATTCCTGCTAAAAGATCCACAATCGTGTCTCCTGGAGTGGTTCAGAGCTGCGTCTCCTTAGAGAATTGGGTCTATTCAGGGGTTGCGTCTTGAGTTCACGACAACTTGCGAGATTTAAGGGCTGCGTCCTGAAGTCCGCGTCCTCAATAACCAGCGGAATCTTGCGCGTCGCTCTTGAGGAGCCCAAAACTGCACCTCTACTGTAAGATGAACGTCACATCCCCATCGTGAACTCAGTACAGCCTGAGTTTGCGCCCTATCAATGGACCAGAGACGCGTCTCTATTGAGCCAATGTCGCGTCCGCATCAACTAGCTAAGATCCGTGCGTCAGTCTTGAGGAGCCCAAGACCGCGTCTCTACTATATCCTGAATTCTGCATCCTGACAGAATCAAGGGCCGCGTCCATGGATCCGCGTCCTTCTATAAGTATGAAGATTGCGTTCCCTTTACTGAAGAACAAAATTCGCGTCTCAGAATAACGCCTATTTATCTTTAAGCCGCAGCCGCGTCCTTATCAAAAAGAAAATCTCGCGCGTCTTCTTTGGTGAGCCTGAACGGCGTCTCCATTAGTGAGTCAGAGTCGCGTTTTCTGGAACCGCGTCTCCATTACAAATGAGAGCCGCGTCTCACTCAAGAACTCAGTTCAGCTTGAGTTTATTGTTCATGATCGTATTCTATGAAAACGATTAAAGACTGCATTTTCACAAACAGCCAAAGTTTACGATTATGAAAACTGAGTTCATCTACAGCCAGCAAAGATAAAGATGAAACAAAACTTTGAAGACGTTTATTATTTGACTCAAAAATGATAAAAGTAATACAGACACTCTTATTTGACAAATGGAGTGTTACAAAAAAAAAGGAACTATACAAAAAGAGAAGAAGGCTAATAATCCTACTTCACCAAAGAACGAATTTGTTCCTGGAGGCGATGCATCTCGTGCTGACGTGCCCTTGCAGCCTCCACCAGAGCTTGGACCCGCAGCTCCTCCTCAGATAAAAATCTCTTCGAAGCCAGTTGCGCCTGAAGAGACTCCAATCTGGAGGAATGAGCAGAGAGATTTTCTTCAACCTGTGTCCTGACAGTTTCTAGCTCCTCCAGCCTTTTTCTAGCAGCAACAAGTTTCTGCTCATTGGTCTCGATCAAGGCTTGCGCCCTGGCAATGGTAATTCGAGCAGTGATGATAACCTGCTCTGCACTCTGTATGACGATTTCAGATTCCTTGAAATCGCCAATCAGTCTTTAGTGGTCAGCTTGGAAATGCTGGAGATGGCGGGCTTCTTCAGCTATTTGTTCCTCCATCTCCTTTCACTCATGTTCTTGAGCGGCAAGAAGCTTACTAAGTGTCGACTGAGCCTCATCCACTGAGCCATTATTTTCCAGAGTCTTGAGCTCCTTCAGGTGGCTCCTCAGCTGCTCAACCAGCATCAAGCATGTCCTAACCTGCTAAGGGCTCCCAGTATGACCAATGTTCTCGATCTGATTTTCGAGAAGTACCCAGGCAAACTTAAAAGAACTGCCTCCAGAAAGGATCAGGTCAACACAGGACCTCATGGAAGCAAAATTTTTTGCACCATTTGACGGGCTAGCTCTTCTATGATGTCTTTAGCTGGAGATAACCCTGCTGATATACTCCCGGACCCCTTTTCCATGATAGGATGAGAGACGGGAACCAGTTTAACTTGCGCAGGAGTGAGGCCGACAATAGGTTCGTCAGATACTGAGGTAGTCACCGATACCTCCGGGACAGTTATTGTTGTAGCAACTTCCACTGTAACAGAAACAACAGCAAACTCTATGGCACTGGGCTCCCCGACTGATGTTTGAATTGTGCTATCTTATGCGCCAATGCTTACTGCAGGATCCTATACTTGAGCTACCCCAGTGCTATCTGAAACCACAACATTAAAATGTCAGTGGTAACGATAAAAAGGAGAATATCCAATACGTCAGTATTCTCTTACCAAGTTAAGGATCTGAAAATGGCAAATTCCTGGATAGGTCACGTGGGGTTGAGGCTTCCCCGACCTTGACGGTTGCACTCTCTTGAGGCATTCCGGTAACAGGAGCATCAAGACCCTCCTGCTGGGCCAGCTCTTAGATCATCCCCTCAATATGAGAAGAAGTTATGATTTCACTATCGGCAGCCAGTCCTGTAGAAGAAAGTCAAAGAAAATGTCAAAACTCTTTCCTAACTTGATGAGGAACCGGTTCAAGAAGACAAAGAAAATACCTTCAGTAGCAGCAATCATTGCTATCGGTGAAACCGTCACAGGGTCATATCCCTGTATCTCTTCCTTCAAGATATGCGAGAATTTGCTCGTATCAGGAAGAGCGGATTTATCGCCAAAATTGACTTCTTCGCCAGAATAATATACATGTTCTTCGGATGATGAAGACAACAGTTCAACACAAGAGGTCTCAGCAATCGAGACCTTACCACTGGGTACCCTAGTAGTAGGGCTGGGATCGACAACCCGCGAGGTGGGCATCAACATACTGGGAGATCCAGGCTGCTGTACCTCCACCCTTCTCACATGAGCTGAAGAAGGCCCAGGCTGAGTTGAGACCCCCAGAATCTCAACGTCATCGCTCCCCACCAAGTCAACTTCGGGTCGCCCGACCTTTTCAGCCATGACGGGCTCACCCGCGAGTTCCCCCTCTTCCAAGATCACGGGGGCCCTACTGCGTAGACCGCGAGGATGAAGGATGGGGACTTCCTCTTCCTCTTCTTCTTCCTCTCCCTGCTTTTCAACACTAGAAGGAACTACCTTGGGCAAGCTTCAGCCTCCGATTCCCTCCTAGCCTTCTTCGGGATAGGCTCACCCTTGGAAGCAGAGCCATGGGAACGTTTGGACACAGGCTGCCAACCCTTTTTAGCAGGCTGCACCTTGGGTACTGCTGCCCTTGGTTCCATCCCTGTTTCCCCTCATGTTTCCGTCTCGGCTGCCTGATATTCGTCCATACCTCACATATATTTGTTAGACTCCAACTTGTCCTTATAAGACGCTTTGATGCTCTTAATGCAATAGGTATTTATTCCGAAACCAGGCATCCTACTAGCCAGGGAGTACCAGGTACAGAAACTAAGGCTGGTATAACAATTGGGCGTCTTATGAGGAAGAGTGAAAATAGCTTTTGTCCCTCCAGCCACGCTATAGTACCACACCCGGGCACCTTTAAATAAATTTTCACTGAAGCAGAGGCCAGTGTTGGGGTTGCCGATATATAGTTGATCATATTCGAACTGCCGAGCGAAACGACTGGGCATGTAAGGCTCGATCATACATGAATTCCCCTGCCGGAAGATCAGATATCCATGCCGAATATTAATCAGCCACCAGAAGACTCCCGATAGTAGCCTTGTGAAATCATCTAGTCCCGCAAGGTCGGCAAATTTATCTCCGTAAGACGCACCAGTAATTTCGGGGAAGCAACGGTCGAGCTGATAGTTCAAAGCGTTCAGAATACATTTCCGAACATAGAACATGTAATAGTAAGACCAGCTCGAATTTTTCAGTTTCTGCACGAAGGGAACAAAACCTATAGAAAGAGGCACCATCGTCATCAATGAGGGCAGTGCATAACATACCAAGCCATCAAGTACGCATATCGAAGCTCGATCCTGGGTTAGGGGTATTCACTCTTGGCCTTCCCTCCGAATCAACCTCTGGCCTGCCCTCGGAATCGACAATGGCCTCCGCTTGGCACAGGCTTTTAACTAGAGCCCGTAACCCACTTTAAATTAAGCCACCATTGATGGAAGGAGGGCGATAGACCTTCCGTAGGCAAGCAAAACTGTCGGGTATACTACATCGGCAACAATTACTTCATGTGGCAGTGTTGCCACCACACAACGTTTCAGCCACAGCATGAGGAAGCCCGCCAATAGAGCTCGGTCAGAAATGGGAACTCAAACCTAGTGATGAAAACTTTCAAAGACCGTATCTGGTCTGAAAGTGTCCTCGTCGACTCAGTGGTGTAAGAGCTTGTAGAGGCATCGATCCTCTCAGCAATTTTCTCATTAGTACAAGGGGCCAGACAAGTCATCGGGCTATCCTTCTCATTTATGCCGTTGAACAGATAGCTCACCTAGAACATCTGCTTGACACTCATGTTCCTCCAGGAGGATATTTGGCCACAGATGTGGAAGTGGCACAGCACTTCCCAATACGTTTCATATACTTGAGGATCCTCTTTCTTCAGAAGATGAAGCTCCTCAGAAGTTGGAACGTATTCTTCATAAGGGGCATCTCCCATAACAAGCCCCGAGACTTCATACAGTTCATGAAGAGCGAGCCCCATCTCTCTGACTGGAGTAAAAATGTGCCTGTCAAAGGATTATAATGCTCCAAGACACCATAAAAATTGTGGGAACTTTGCGGGAGGCTATATTGTACGGCCCTGACCGAGTGATATAGCCCCACCTGCTGTAGCAGAGCCTCGAGCTCAACAAGCACGAATCCAACCATCCTACCCCACCAGGATTTGTTTGTAGAATGAACCCACCCGAGTGGACAAAAGTCGACGGGAAAGTCACCCCTAACTTTCATAAATTGGTTGATGAAAGTAGCACCAAGCTGAGGGGTTTCTCCTTTCGGATACTCAGGCCTAACTAACCTGGGAAATAAACTGAAAACATCTTTCCCATGACCTGCAAAATATACTTCCTTGGCACCTAATCTGCCAAGAGAGACGCCGGAGACAAACTGGGAAAGATCCCAATCCATTGTACGATGAACGGACATGTTCTGAAGATAGGACAAGGAATACATCCTCTCCATATTGGGAAGGAAGAACCTCCTGTCCCCTATCTGATGGAGCCACTTGTAATCTCCGTCATGCAGAGTCCTATCATCCTCATCAATGGCATCACCGAAGAGGAAAGCAGGCTTCTGTAACGAAGTACGTGAATCCGTCTCGAACAATCCATCGGAGATAATTTCCTGAAGGGTCACCATACTGGCCTTGATGATCCTCTCCCTTCGCTCCTTTGATTTACCAAAAGTCACAGGAGCAATTTTCTGAAGCACGAGGTCAGATTTCTATCGGCGCCACCTACGTGCCCAAAATGACACTTCTTGGACAGAGGACTAGAAGAGTATCACACTGCAATGAAGATGACACTTAGTCAGAAATCTAAAAAAAATGGCTAAGTGCGGAGAAATGAATCTAGACGCAGAAATCAGCAAAATCTGCGTTTAGACTCAAAAATGCAAGGCTTGCATGTGGCCCGCAATTCAAAATCCATAACTTAGAAAAATTTCTAAGTATCGGACTCAGACGCGAAATTCAGTAAAACTCGCAAGACGCGAGAATTATAAGAAGTCTGCGTCTGGACTCCCCATACTTAGAAATATTCTGAGCATTGAGTCCAAAACATAAGGCTCAACGAGGCCCGCATTCAACAAACAGGTACGGACTCAAGTTGATGAAGTAAAGAGCAGAGGTTGTCAAATCCGCGTCTTGCCTACCAATTCAAGAGCCGCGTCTGAAGATCAAATACGGGCATGAGCCTCTTGTTGGCGGTTCACATTCAAAAGAGACTTAAGAGTTAAAAGAACTCTTTAAGCCCCTTCAATGGCAGAAACCAAATCAGATAGTTTTACTACCTGAAATAGGGGCCTCCTGCATGGAAGAAATGCCCATCTGAGTCTCAGGAGCAGCAGTGCTCGAGGACGAAGCCACATGCTTAGCTTTTGGGGCCATTTCGACCGTGAAATCGGTGCTGAAAATGTTAAAACTAGAAAAGAGATTTTAAGCTTTTTCTTAACTCTCGACAGAAAGCTCAGCGAAGAGGAAGAAGAGTCTAATGATGACTCTTGAAAGACTGTTGTCTTTTATAGGCACAGTGATTCGCAAAGATACGCGGCGCTTGGCTCAAGGCCTAATCCCTGCCTAACGCGCGGCGTGTATATTAAATGTAGCATAAAATTTGCGCGCCAAAGGAAAGATGTCCCCTCAATTTCACCGGACAGATGGCAACGCGCCCAAAATATGGATTCGTATTTAACAAAAATTGCGTCCCTCCAAAAAGTCGCGCCTCTTCAGCAAGGCCAAAGCCGCGCCTAGTTCACAGAGTGAGAACTGCATCTTCATCTCAAAGATCGCGTCCCTCCAGGAGTCACGTTTCTTTAGCAAACTAATAGATGTGTCCCCATTTCAAGTGAGGATTGCGTCTCCAAAGCAACATTACTCTTACATCTACAAGACTTACATTCAGTCTTTGCTTCTGCAAATCAGTTCAACAGTATACTGGTACAAGCAGATTACTGTTCACCCCTGGTTCAAAGTACACCAACAACCTGCTCAGAGCACTGAGGAGGTCTGGACTGCGTATCTAGACACTCACAACGATCATTTCTGGTGGCTTCAAAGGGTTTTACAGTACACTCACGAAGACCATACTCCAGATGCGATCAAGCTCAGAGTATCTCAAATGATTGTCAGTCTAATCATGAGAAGTATGAATTCAACTAGAGTCTAAAGTATTTCGAAATCCGTCCAAGTCAATAGCGGAATATCGAAAACTTTAGAGGGAGTTCTGTAGGCTGTCTAAAAATCACTGAAGACAAGTCATCTAAAAACAGAATCCAAACTCTAGACATAAGGCTAGTCATCACCATCAGTGCAGCATCAAGAGCGAGGGTTGAAACCCGCGTCTCAACATCAATGCAAGAACCGAGACGCGAGGGTTGAAACCTGCGTCCCAGTATTATTGCAGTGCCAGGATGCAGAGTCCAAAGCCCGCATCTCACGTAAAGCTTGACGCAGAATTAGAAACTCGCGTTTCTCAAACATCACTTTAGCAACAAGACGCGAGGCTCGAAATTCGCGTCTCAGTTATAACTGCCCTCATTACTGGGTCAATTACTGCCCACGTAATGAGGGAGTTAACCCCCATTATGGAGTATTTTTAGGGGACACGTTCACCCCCTGAAACCTCTATAAATAGCCCAGTTTGCTAAGGAAGAGGGGTCAGAAAAAGGTCGGATAATTCTTGGTAAAAAAGAACGTCGGTTGTAAGTCGTAAAAACACCAAGATTTTCAGCTGAAAAGAAAGAGAGAGTTCAACTCTTGTAACAACTTACTGCGTACAAGTTCGTCTTTGCCTACACTCTCTTTGGGATTCTTGGCGGACAGAAGCTGTGTTACTTCGTCCACCTTCTAAAGAGAGGATTCCTAAAAGAATCTGACGTTCACCCGGTTAACGAAAAATAAGATTCACTTTCCATCGCCACATCAAGAACCCGGTACTAAATAAAGGGAAGATTCAAGTTTGGATATCTTCCCTCTCTTGTAAGAGGATTATTGATCCACTGTAACTTTCTTTACAATCAAATAAAGAATTTACTCCTCGATCTTCAATTTTCCCCAACCAACACACTCGAGACAGAGATTCAGGCATGTTGGCCCGAAAGCCCATCACTCTAGTTTTGATGATGATCAACTCATGTAGTTATGTTTACTAATGATCTTATGTTTAATTAGTGACAGATTTATGATCAAGATCTTAGTTGGTGCATAGCTTCAACAAAGGATTTAAAGTCAAGTTTTGGAGCTAGCACGGTGTTTGGACCAAGTCAAGAAGGCTTCAAGTGAAGACTTCAAGAAGATGAAGACTTGAGTCTAGGTTTGTTTTAAAAGATTTTATTTTTAGATAAAATGTAAAGGATAGAATAGTTGGTGGATTGCTCAAGTACATATACACACACACTCTTGATTTAGTTTATTTTAGAAAAGAATTTTTACTTTGGAAAAATATAGTTTTGATTTTTGGAGTTTCAAGTATCATGTTTTTAACCAAAACCTTATTTAGTGCTTAATGTCAAAAACATAGATATTTCATCTTGATTGTGTAGTGGATCATATCCATACACACTATGCTTTAATGAGTTTAAAATATCTTGTTTTTGTATTTGGTGATGTTTTGAAAAAACAAAGTTTGGAAAAATAAGTTTTGAAAAATACTGTTTTCATTTTGAACCAATATTTCCAAGTTACAAAAATAGTCCAAATTATATGTAACATGCCTTGATTTTATGCAAGCATGTTTGTTTTATCAAAGTATATTGGTCAAACTATTTTTGTAAATTTTTCAGTATTTTATGGGATTTTATTTGAGCCAAAAAGACAAACTTTTTAATCCCAGATTTCTGTTTTCTGGCTTCAGCAAGTCGACTGTATAGTCGACTATACCTGAAGTCGGTCGACCGGACCGGTCGACCGACGTGCACAGACGTGCACGCCTTGACTGGCAGATGGCTGGTCGACCGAGCCGGTCGACCGTCCAGAGAGCTCTGCTCTCTGGAAAGGCCCCGGCCGACCGGGCGGTCGACCGGACAGAGAGTCTGCTCTCTGTATCTGGCCTCGGTCGACCGACCTGGTCGAACGGAGGCACAACGGTCTGAAATATGACCGTTGGACGGTCGACCGGGCGGTCGACCGCCAGTTCTGTCAGACCCCGAACGGCTAGTTTTCCAGACCCTATAAAATGGGGCATTTGGGGGCTGTTTTCCTTAAGATTTTTGGAGACTTTTAGAGCCAGTTTTTCCTATTCATTTCAGAGGTTTTTCTCCACAAAATTGAGAGCCAATATTTTCAATCAAAAGGAGAGTTTTTATCAAGAGTGTTTAAAGTGAATTTCTTGAGTTTTCCTCCACATTCTCATCCTAGTTTTCTCACACAACACTTGAGCTATCCATTGCTATATCTAACCTATAGGAGTTTGTTGTGAGAGGATTTTAGGTGATCAAGAGTTGTGATCACCAAAGTTCTTCATTTGTTCCTTTGAGGAGGCGGACGTGTGTTCGCATTGTTTCGGGTCCAAGTGTGGACTCGGTGGTTTAGAGTTCGTGTGTGAACTCTTGGTTTGAGGTGCGGCCTCGGCGAGCTTGTGGGGCTTGCGTGTGTACGGACTAGGGAGTCCGAGAGCTTGTAGGTGTTGCGGCACCGGGTGATCCAATGGGATCGATTTTAGTGGAAACCTTCGTGTGTCGAAGGCGGGAATGTAGAGCAAGTGTGCTCGAACCTCGAAACAAATCCCTTGTGTTTGCGATTGCTCACTCTCTCTCTCTCTCTCTTTGTCTCTTGTTTATATCTTGCATGCTATTATTGTGTTCATCTTTACATGCTTGATATACTTGTGTGCTTAATTGATATATGCTTGGGGATTGTTTGCTAACACTTGTATTCAACCAAGAGAGCCATCGCGGCACCTCAACCCATATCTAGGGGAATCTCGAGGAGCTTGTCCAGAGCCCTTCACGGGGAATTTGGCAACACTCTTGTGTTATACGTGGTGTTTAGTGTAAAAGTTTATTTAGGTCATAATAGTTTTTAATTCCGCATTATTTGACATTAAGTGACCATTAGATTAGCCATCACCTATTCACCCCCCCTCTAGGTGAACTTACAAGGCAGACTTTCGCTATCCTCGGAGAACTACCTTCTCAAGGTGTTACAAAGATTCAACATGCTAGAAGCAAGACTGGTCACCACCTTTTTGGCATGTCACTTCAAGTTATCCTCCGACCAATGTCCACAACCACCGCAAGAGGAGGAGAAGATGTCTCGAGTACCGTATGCTAGTGCGGTAGGATCACTCATGTATGTTATGACCTACACTATGTCTGACTTAGCTTATACAGTTAGTATAATAGGTCGGTTTATGTCGAATCCAGGAAGCAGTATTGGGAAGCAGTGAAGTAGGTGTTACGATATCTACGAGGGATTGCGGGACTAAACTTGGTGTTTTGGAGTCTAAAAACGGAGAAACATAGAGTAATACAAGGCTATGTTTATGCGGATAATGCAGGAGATTTTGATTAGTGAAGATCTACGATGGATTATGTATCACAGTAGCTGAATGTAATGTTAGTTGGAAGGCAGATTTGCAAGACATAGTGGCGCTTTCAATGATAGAGGCAGAGTGCATTAATGCAGTTGAGGCATCAATGAAAGCTTTGTGGTTTAGAGAATTGGTGGGAATTCTTGACATCATATAAGAATCAGTTTGGGTTCATTGTGATAGTTAAAGTGCTATTCATCTTGCTAAGGATCACTGTTGACTGAGTTTTCCTGCACACAAAAGATAGTATTTTAGTTTTAAGAATAGGATGTGCAAGTTCTCAATTCTAATCCGCTGTAGCAAGGCTATGCGGGTCGTGATCCTCAGGGAGGGACTGTGATGGAAGCGTTAAGCAAGTTTCTCTAAAGTTTTTATTTTTATTAGTTAAGTTAGAAAGGAAGTGGTATTTACAATGAATCGGAAAAGAAAGAATTGGGAGATAGTGATTTAATCTACAAAAATAAAATAAAAGAAAAGAAAACTAACCTTGGTTGGAGAAAATATGTGAAAACCTAACACTTTCTACCTTATTTCGGAGGCGTTGAACGCATAAATCATGGGATCGATCTCAGTCCGCTGTTCGCATTAGATCATCAAGCCTTGGCCAAGTATGAATTGATACGCCTCGAGGAGGAGAACATCTTCATGGAATATCGTTGGCTCCACCAAAATTTGTTATACTTGTGGTTCGGTAATCGCTTGCATGCTCATCAAAGATCAACAGAAATAAAGTAGAAAAGAAAAAGAAAACAAAAAGAAAAGTAAAGCAATGACATAAATAAAAATAAAAATTACCTTCATTACTTGATACAATGGAGAAGAGAAGCATACATCAGTGTCACCCTCAACATAGCCATCTTCCTCTCTTGAAAATAAAAAGAAAATCTAACCTAGAAGAAAGAAGAAAAACCCTAAAAACCCTAACTTTGGCCCTTTGCTGGACGCTGGATTTTTCTGTGTTGCATCTGTAGGGGTATTTATAGGTGCAGAATGAGGTAGAGTCCCGGTACAACTCTCCCAAAAAATCTTATCTCCAGACTTGTGGCACTTATCCATAGAAGTTTAAATCTGTCCTGCAACTTGTTATCATGTTGATCGCCGAAATTAGCTTATCTATGGACTGAATTGGAAAGTTTAATCAACATAAGAGTTGTAGATCTTCAAGTTTGCTTTCTGGAGCATCTTGAATCATCGGATTTGCATATCTGTAGCAAAAGTTATGATCTGAATACTAAAACCTGTACAGTCTGAATCCGAATTCTTTGAATTTTTATCTTTGCACTCTCTTTGACTTTTATCCTCATCTGCAAGTGTTTAGGGTTGAATAGAAGTCTATCCTTCCCTCTTCTTTGATATTTGCAACTTTAGCCCTTTTGTATTTGCACTTTGACAATTGATAATTGCACTTTTACTCTTGGGCTTCAAATATGGGCTTGGATCTGGGCTTTTGGCTCTTTAAGCTTTAAAATAATAATTCGAGGCCTGCACACAATAAATTACAAATTATTAATAAATGTGCAGAATTAAATGAATAAATATGAAAAATGTGATGGTAAATATGATGATAAAAATGCACTTTTCACTACCAATCAATCACCTGTCTCATAAGCAGATGAAGCACATTGATGTGGCGTATCACAAGATACGTCAGTGGGTCATAGATAACAAGGAGATCGACTTGGTAAAGATCAGTACAAAGAAGAATCCGACACATATGATGAGAAAGACTATCCCGGTAGAAAAGTTTGGAGTATCTCTGAACTTCATCAAGGGTCTCCTAAGGTAAGGTGGAGAACGGGCTCTTAGAAGGGATCCATGTGAAGTCAAAAAAAGAGGGAAGAAAGCATAGTGAATGAAACAGTGGTCAATTTCTACAAAAGGACTCAATGAATATGAGTCAAGATGGAGATTGTTAATATTTTAGGTATCTCATATTTATTGGATAAGAATTCGGGTTCAGGTGGAGGTGTTACAAGCTTCAAAAATCAAGCATGGATAGATGTGCATAGTTTGTACATAGATTAGTCGACTAATAGCCATGGGTAGTCAACTAATGGCAGCTCAAAATTGACTAATATGGTGCAACAGAGAGTAAGGTAATCTCAGCAGTCGACTGTATAGTCAACTAATGATCAGGACTAGTCAACTAATAATGAGGATTAGTGGACTAATGACAATTCTGATAGTTTTCTTTTAGGGTTCTGTTTCCCGTTCAAGTTGGATTCGAGTTTTCTTCTTTCTTTAAGGAGTTGTTGTTTGTATTGATGGAGTTTATGTTGAACTAGGATGGTCCTAGGACTCTAAATAAACTCCTTTGGATTGGCCTTTGAAGGCAAGTCAAGTTTATGAGAGATTTCCACCATTGAGAGTTGTGAGAGGAAATATATTCTTATAACTCTTATATTTTCTTCTCTATTTTCAATATAATTTCTCCCCTCTTCCCCGTGGACATAAGGACACTTGCGAAACTATGTTAAATTTTATATTCTTATGTTTTGTGGTGATTAGTCTTTATTACTTCTAGTGGTTGTAACACCCCATTACCGAAGTATGGTCCTTGATACATGCCCCAATTTTTCGCTCATTTTATTCTATTTTCTGTATTTTATTTTATTATATGTTTGGTGTCGGATACGTATTTGTGGACTCTAGGCCCAGCCTGAACCCAGAACCTGACCCAATTCCTACGATTATTTTATTTATATATTATAATAAATTTATTTATATTTTCCATTTTTTTCTTTTCTTTTTCCTCTTTTTCCTTTTGCTTTTCTTTTTCTTTTTCTTTCTTTTCTTTCCCTATCTATAGACTTCTTCCTTCTTCTTCTTCTTCT